>PVKM010024473.1:0-20496 GCA_004027735.1 Carollia perspicillata
GGAAGCTGACTTTATCCTCCACCAGGAGGAGATCATATGATCTAGGTACTCCAATCAGTGCATCCCATCCCCCAGCAATTGTAATTGGTAAGGAAGGGGCATGTGGCCAAGGCAACCCCTGCAGAATGAATATCAGGGCTACTAGTGGGGTCAGGGAGAAAGAAGCTCTCTCTTTCCTGATAGACTCTAGGAGCTTGGAACCCCAGGAGCTTCTGGGAGAACCCTGGAACCTGGGAGTGGTAAGAAGTCTCTGCCTTGGAGAATAAAGCCAATACGAGAAAGCAGAGACAAGAAGTCAACAATGAGAGAAAGAACTCTGTGACATTTTTTTTAATCCTGGACCAAGTTTTACCTAAAGCTAAGCTTATTCCTATTTAAACACACTGGAAAAATATTATTTATCTTTCCCTAGGCTTCTGTTACTTGCAACCAAAAGCAACCAAACTAAAATAAACTAAATGGGCCTGAATGTGTAGTAATTTCCAAGCATGTCCCAGCAGGAAACAGAAGGCAAATTTTGCTCATGCCTAGGAGGTGAGCAAGGAAATTCAGGGAGTTGTGGTTCAGGTAGGCTTCTCCTCCCTCAGAGGTTGGGTAGGTGACTAGTGCTATGATTTCTGCTCTGACTAATTTCAGGTTCCCCATAGTCCCCTTCTCTCTCCCTCCCTCTGAGAAAATGGATTCAGACACCACTGAGGCCAGTAGGATCACATAGCAAGGCAGGCTTCCCTCAGCCCAGCAATATCACTCTCTTTGCCCAGCAAGGTGATGAGAGACACCTGGGAGCCGGTGCTCCTGGATTATTTTGACAGGTATCCAGAATCTCCAGTCTGAAGCTTCCTTCTCCTGCCCTGAGATTAGAAAGCAGATCAGGAAATCTTCCAGCATAATGCAGCCCCACTGGGAGTGGTCAATGTTGTATGGGGGTGGTCAAGAGAGGAGACCAACTTCGCTGGCCATCTGGATGTGGCCTCTACAGCTTGACAAGGTCAAAATGGTACCTTCTCCATACAGTCATAAAGAACCAAACTCTCAATGGAAAGTTAAATCAGAACACCTGTTGGACAAACCCAAAAGCCAATTACTCATCCACAATGGTAGCTTTCTCTTTCCAGTGGTAGACCTGAAATACCCATGCCCATATGTGTAGTCCCTCCAGGTATCTCAGCCCCTGAAGTGGCCTAATGAGCATGATGTTGGGGCCAATGAGGATGCAGGTCCTCCTCAGGTGTGGGGAGGCCTGATGATCTGAGCTGCCAGATCACCAACACCCCCACCTTCTTATCCAGGCCCCTGAACACTGCCTCAAAATGTGTTTTCCAAATTTGTTTCTAGGAATCCCTCTTTTCTAAGACAGCTCTTTTCCATAACCACTGTTGTCTGTTTTTAAGATTTTTCCTTTCCAAATTGTTCTCTGTTCATTCTTTGTAATTATATTTTGAATGTAATATTTGCTGGAGAATATAAAGAATAAGTACAACAAGTTTAAGTTAAAATATATAACATTAAAATGATCACTCCTCAATTTACCATCCAACTTAATAGCTAGAACATCACCAGTAAGTTGTATCCACCTATCCCATCCCTGTACTTTCCTCCAACCAGGGTGGCCACATCGTGATTTGGGGTGTATCATTTCTTTGTATTTGTTGCAGTGTTGTCACATATGAATGAATTATAAAATAGGAATGATACTCTATGTAGTCTTCTATAGACTTGCTTATTCCACTTATTATTATGTTTCTGAGATGCATCCATTTGTTACAAATAGCTGAAGTTTGTTCACTTTAATTGCTACATGTTATTTCTTTATGTAAATGTGTCCTATTTTATATATTATCCACCTGCCTACAGACATTTAAGTTGTTCGAGTTGTTGGGGGGTTTGTGCTGTACTACATATGCTGCTACCAACATCTCTGCACACATCTGTACACATGTGGTACCCCCGTGCAAGGAGCTCTCTGGGGCTGACACCTAGAAGTGGCATTGCCAGGTCAGTACATAGTCAAGTGTTCATTTTCAGGAAAATGTCTAATTGTGCAACCACATTCTCTAAGCATGGGGTTGCCTTATTATTCATTCCCCAACTTATAAGATAATTAATTCTAAATGTATACCCACGCCTGTGGCATGCAATGCCTTGCTGTGAATAGAGTATACATACCTCCCTGCCAGGTGACTCATGCTGACCAAAGAAACATGAGAAGGAGTGACAAGTGCCTTGTATCTAAGCAGAAACTTTATGAGCCATCACCAGGTTCTTCCCATGCTCTTTCTCCCTCTGTCATGAGGCTCTCGTGTCCCAGATGTGGGCTATCCCACCAGCCTGGGTCCCAGCATAAAGACGCATGGAGCTGCCCCAAATGCAAGTGGCAAAACATGGGACTGAGAAATAAACCTTTGTTGTTATAAACCATGGAGCTTGCAGCTGTTTGTTGCTGCCTCATAATATAAGACCCATTCATACTCAAATAAGCAGCAGGTCCAAAAGGCCCTAGAGGTTTTCTAGTACAACTCACAGAGACAAACTCATCAGTTAGAATTCTTTCTCAGAAGTGGCATGCTTGATAAAGAAATATGGAAATGTATTGATTCTCATAAACAGAAAGTCCAGGAATTAAGCTTGAAGCAGGGATAGATGCAGGAGCCAACAGCATTGTCAGGGCCTATTCTCTCTGTCTCTCGGCTGTTTCCCTCTGGGTTTGTCTGCACTCTCAGGCAGTTCTCAGTTCTTCTCTCACGGTGGCAAATTGGCCACCAGCAGATCCAGGCTGTTCTTCACAGCTCTGAGACCACCCATTCCAACAAGTCCTGAGCCTGACTCCCAGAGCCATATTGGGCCAAAGCCCATCCCTGAACCAATCAATGTCCAGGGAGATGGGCTGCACCGACTGGACCTGGCCTGAGTCACATGGCACCTCTGGAGCTAGTGAGGGGATTACCCTAATCCAAACTATGTGGGCCAAGAAGAGAGTAGAGGTGGATATACTCAGAAAAAATCAGGGTACTCTTACCAGAAGGACAAACAGATGCTGAACAGACAAGCCACAAACTGCCTTGCACCAGCTTCATTGCCCTTACCAATGGTACCCTGAGCTGGCGCTTACTGGCTTCTCACAGATGACTGTACACAACACATCCCTCCAAATGCCACAGTCAGTGATATCATGTTGGGAGTGTTCACACCACAGGACTAGCAAGCACTACACATCAGGCCTTTAATTTCCCCGGAAGAACCCATTATTATGCATGTGCCAATACACCACTTCCACAACCCTGTTTTCCATTGGTTATAGTTCTAGTTCTGCCCCATGTCACAGTGTCACTTGAACAAGTCCCTGGCCCTCTCTGGGACTTGATTTTCACAACCTTAAAGTTGGGCTGACTCTTTTTGAAAGGTATCTTTCATCAGACAGTTGTGAGTCTATGACACCCAGAACGGGTGTGTGTGTGTGTGTGTGTGTGTGTGTGTGTGTGTGTGTGTGTGTGTGAGAGAGTTTAAATTTGCTTTCTATGCATCAGAAATCACAAATGAAGGCATTGGCTATAAACTCCAATATAATCTGGTGGCTGTACCTCTTCGCTTGGGCTATTAAATCATTTTCCCTCCAAAGGTACACATGTTGTGGCATAAGGAGCAAACTGTTGACAGATGGTGGAGAAACTTCACAGGCCCATAATTGAGACTTATTTTCATACATTCGTGCCAGTTTGAAATCTAATTGCCAATAAAACAATACTGTGATACTGCCACATCTAATACCTCTGCCACTCTCCAAAGTTACACTTGAATCCACTAGTAAATTCTAATCTCCCAGAGAAAAATATTTCCCCTCTCCATCGGAAAAGCAGTGCAATAAATCCACGTACAGTGGTTCATTTTCAAATGCAAATCTCCTTTCTCCGGTCCCCAAAGAGCCCTCATTGGGCTAATGTTAGTGCCTGCCTGAGAGCAGTAGATACTCTTTGTTTACTTGACAGAATCACAGATGTGCTGGTGAGCCTGTGATAGGGTCATTGCAGAGAAAGAATTTGCTAGGCCAGGTTACCACAACTGCTTGTGAAGTGACCCAGTACCAGGCTTTGGAGACAGTTTGTCCCAATAGTTGGTAAGTGGCCAGAGACCCAGCACCACCCACTGAGCAAGGGAAGGGGCAGGACCTCCAACCTCCCCTCCCTGCTTTTCTGTTTTCACTCTCCTGAAGAAAAGGTTTGAGGAGAGATCGATCCAGATCAATTGAAGCTGTAAATATTAAAAAACAGGCTTTCAGTGGGATGAAGGAAACAGGCTGGGTTCATTTGTGTCTACTGAGAAATGCAACCTGTCACCTCAAACCACAAGCCTGCTAATAGCAGTAATAGCCATCCTTCTCAAGACAGCTTTGCCTGGTTTACAAAGAAATCTCTACTGTGGGCTGAATCTGTGCCAGACCTGTGCCAAACCCAGAGGCGGTGCTGCGAATACAGCAAACACGTTTTGCCTGGAGAGGAGACTTACCATTTTTCCCATTTTACAGACAATAAAGTGAGGCTCAAAGTGGTTAAACAACTCTTCTGTCAGGAGGCACAGTGACTGATGGAGGTGAAATGTGAACTCAGATTATCTGATTTAACTCCAAGTCGAGGTCTTTGTTACAGGGGTTAAGTGACATAGTTACTATGGAAGCTTAATAAAATTCAGTTTCCATTCTCCCTCTCCCCAGCCCTACCTCTGCCCGTGGTTCCTTCTCTTTCATTTGGGACTATATCTTCCCCACTTTCCTCATGCAGGCCTTTAAATGTTTCAAGACTGTTATCACTGCTTCCTGGAGTCTTCCCTTTTCCATACAAAATATACTCCATTTCTACAGACATTTCCCATATCATAGCCTGACATTTAGGCCACCGCTTCTCAAACTGTAGTGATCAGAGGAATCATCTAGAAAATTTGATAAAATGCAAATTTTGACTCAGGAGGTCTGGGTGGAGCCTGAGATTCTGTATCTCTAACCAACCCCAGGAGGTGAGAATGCAACTGGTCACGGACCACACTTTGAGTGGTAACAACAGGGCGTAGACCTGCACTAATACGGGTAGCCACTGGCCACATGTGACTATTGAGCACTTGAAGTGCTGCTAGTGAAACTGATTAATTAAATTTTTATTGCATTTAAGGGACTTCCAGCCAAGATGGAGATGTAGGTAGAGACACTGTGCCTCCTCACACAACCAAAAGAAGAAGAAGAACAATTTGAAAACAAAAAACAACCAGAACTGACAGAATATGGAGCTGAATGGAAGTCTGACAACCAAGGACTTAAAGAAGACACACTCACCCAGATGGTAGGAGGGTTGGAGAGGGGCAGCCAGGTGGAGAGGACTCGTGGCAAGGTGGTGGCTGGAGGACTGGACCCAGTGCCAGATTGTGGAGTGGGGCGCACAAGGCTGCAGCTGGCCTGCAAGGCTATGGCAGTGGCTGGTGGAGCAGGCGGCCCCACATTCATGCACAGATAAACTGGGAGGAAGAATTGGGGGTTGAGACAGATCTTGCAACCCAGAGCTCTAATGAGGGGAAATAAAGCCTCAAACCACTGACTGAAAACACCTGTGGGGGTTGAGGCTGCAGTGGGAGAAACTTCCAGCCTCACAGAAGAGTTCGTTGGAGAGACCCACAGGGTCCTAGAATGTACATAACCCACCCACCTGGGAATCAGCACCAGAAGGGCACAATTTGCTTGTGGGAAGCAGCAGAAGTGACTGAAATCTGGCAGAGAGCAGAGCAAGCGCCATTGTTCCCTCTCGGACCCCTCCCCCACATACAGCATCGCAAACCAGCAACATGGGTTACCCCTCCTGGGTGAATACCTAAGGCCCCACCAGTTACTATGTAACAGGTACATCAAGACAAAAAAAAAAATGGCCCAAATGGAAGAACAGATCAAAGCTTCAGAAAAAATACAACTAAGCAATGAAGACATAGCCAACCTATCACATGCACAGTTCAAAACACTGGTAATCAGGATGCTCACAGAACTGGCTGATTTTGGTCGCAAATTAGGTGAAAAAAATGAAGGCTACATTAAGTGAAATAAAGGAAAACATACAGGGAACCAACAGTGATGGGAAGGAAACTGGGACTCAAATCAACGGCGTGGACCAGAAGGAAGAAAGAAACATCCAACCAGAAAGAATGAAGAAACAAGAATTCAAAAAAACAAGGAGAGGCTTAGGAATCTCCAGGACATCTTTAAACATTCCAACATCCAAATTATAGGGGTACCAGAAGGAAAAGAGGAAGAGTAACAAGTGGAAAAGTTATTTGAACAAATAATAAAGGAGAGCTTCCCCAATCTGGCAAAGGAAATAGACTTCTAGGAAGTTCAAGAAGTTCAGAGAGTCCCAAAGAAGTTGGACCCAAGCAGAAACACACCAAGGCACATCATAATTACATTACTCAAGATTAAAGATAAGGAGAGAATCCTAGAAACAGCAAGAGAAAAGGAGACAGTTACCTACAAAGGAGTTCCCATCAGACTGTCAGCTGATTTCTCCAAAGAGACCTTACAGGCAAGAAGGGGCTGGAAAGAAGTATTCCAAGTCATGAAAGGCAAGGACTTACATCCAAGATTGCTCTATCCAGCAAAGCTTTCATTTAAAATGGAAGGGCAGATAAAGTGATTCTCAGATAAGGTCAAGTTAAAGGAGTTCATCATCACCAAGCCCTTATTATATGAAATGTTAAAGGGATTTATTTAATAAAAAAAGATAAAAACTATGAACAGTAAATTGTATTGCATTTAATTTTAATTATTTAAAATTTAAATTACAATGAAAGCAGTGGGAAATATTTTCCGTTATATACAACTTTCTGTTTCAGTAGGACTATATTTTAGCCATTGAAAATCTAGTGTCTGAATACATGTGCTCGAAGTATAAAATATGCACTGGATCTCAGAGACCTAGTATTCAGGGAGAAAAAAATAATATAATATCTCATTAATAATTTGTATATACTGATTACATGCTGAAATCATAATGTTTTAGATATACTGAGTTATCTAAAATATATTATTGGCTATAGAAATTTTTGACTTTTAGATAGATAGACAGAGAGATAGATAGGGCTTGCATTATATCTCTATTAAATAACCATGGTCTGGACCATTCACCAGCCTGACCTCAGGCTGAGCTCCAACTTATCAACATTCCACTGACACATGGTCTGGACACTGTACTCAAAGTAATATAGTCTGAGGTTATTTGGTTGTTTTGCATGAGTTTGGGGGCAATCACATCATCAACCTCTGTGTCTTTGGTGTGATGTGATGTTCACCCAGCTCTCCCCTAACCTCTACATGTGTGGTAGAGATTTTTGCAATGTCACCATTGTAAGACAGTACAGCTTTCTCTATTTAGTTTCTGTTGTTTGTTTCAGCCTATTTTTCCTTCCACTCAGTGTCTCCCTTGCATCTTGATTTCATCATTCAACATACCCCTCTCAACTTCACAGCTTCCTCATATTTGATGGGCTTGTCTTTATATCTTCAACCAGGGCAGCAATTAAACTGTTGAAGGGGACAGACCACCTCTATCTACAGAGACTTTATCTCTGGCCCCCGAGCCCTGCTTCCAGGATGACAGCAGCTCATTTATCAGCACCCTTTGGGTACACTGTTGACTCTGCATGTCTGTGCTATCAGCCAAAATCCTTCTATTTCTCTATCTGCAGGAAGGCGAAAGAGCCTGTCCACAGCTCAGCTGAAATTCCATTGTCAGAAAACTGCCCTGGGGAAATAACAATACTGTATGTGAAAATACAGCCATAAGGAAGTTCAAAATGTTGCTGTTTATAATAGAAAATAGTAACGAGACACTTACATGATTGATGTCTACAATCAGGAATTAGTTAAATAGACTATGGTAAATCCACCTACTAGAATGATCTGCATACATTTTTAAAAATGATATTATAGGAAAATATTTAATGACATGGAAAATTGTCCTCAATATATTTAAGTGCTAAAAGCATGTTACAGAACAGTATGTAAAGAGTGATAGTATTTTTAAGTATGTATTCATATACGAGGGAATAAGACTGGTACAAAAATACATCAAAATGGTAAACATGGTTATCTCACAATGATGGATGTGAAATCACTTTTTATTTTCCCTGCAAGTGTTCTGCTTACATTATCTTGTTTAACACTTGCTGTGACTCTGCAGAATTACTGGGATCATCTGCATTTAGCAAACAAGGCCAACACTGGGGCTCACAGAAGTTACCAACCTATCCTGGGCTTCTCCAGGGAAGCACAGGGCCACTGGGGATCCAGTCTCCTGCTGGCAAACCCCATGACTCACTAAATGTTTTATTTTATTTAGTTTTAAATCACTTGAAATGTTTAACAGCTTTATTGACATACTTTAATATTCAACCTTTTAAAGTGTACAATCAGTGGTTTTTAGTATATTCACAGAGTTGTATGACTATTACCACTTTCTAATTTTAGAACACTTTTATAATTCTCCCAAAAGAAATATTGTGCCCATCACCAGTCACTACCCATCTCTCCTCCTCCCAGCCCTTGGCAACAATTGATCCACTTTCTGTCTCTATGCATTTGTCTATCTGGACATTTAATATAAATGGCATCATATAGTGTGTGGTATTTTTGTGACTGACTCCTTTCACTTAGCATAATGTTTTCAAGATTCATCCACATTGTATTATATATCAGCACTTCACTTCTTTTCATTGCTGAATAACTTTCCATTGCATGTATGTACTACTTTTTGTCTAGCCTTCATTAGTTAGTTGATGAATATTTGAATTGTTTCCACCTTTTGGCTATAAGGAATAACTCTGTTACTATGAACAATTTTGTGAGGACATGTTTGCCTTTCTCCTGGATACATACCTAGGAGTGAAATTTCTAGGTCATATGGAAACTCCACGTGTAACATTTTTGAGGAACTATGAAACTGTTTTCCAAAGCACCTGTACTATTCCAACAGGAATACATAAAGATTTTAATTTTTGGAAACTTTGCCCATTTTTAAGTGGGTTATTTATCTATTCATTATTAAGTCATAGTTCTTTTCATATTATGCATACAAATCCTGTATCAGATACGTGATTTGTAAATACTTTCTCCCATTCTGTGGGTTGTCTTTTCATTTACTTAGTGATATCTTCAGCAAAAAAACTTTTTTAATTTTGATAAAGACCAATATTATCTGGGATTTCTTTCTTCTGTTTCTTGTGCTTTAGTATCATGTATAAGTAACTACTGCTTAATCTATGGTCACAATATTTAACTCTATGTTTTCTTCTAAGAGTTCTATAGTTTTAGCTCTTAATTTTTATAAATGGTCTCAAGCAGGATTCCAACTTCACCCTTTTGCATGTGGATATCTGGTTCTCCTGGAATCATTTGCTGAAAAGACTATTCCTTTCCCCATTGAATTGTCTTTGCACCTTTGTCAAAAATCAATTGACTGTAGAAGATTGCAGAGTAAATAAACGCTGTGCTCACCTCCTCCCAAAACCACATCAAAAGTACAACTAAAATACAGAATAGCCATCATTGAGAACTGCCTGAAGTACAGCCAAACGGAGGTCTTATAGCTAAAGATATACAGAAGAAGCTATACACCTAGACTGGTAGGAGAGGCAGAGACACAGAACAGTGAGGGTTAAGAATCAGGGGAGATATCTTAGCTGTGGAGGTACTCCCTGATGAGCAAGGGTCCCCAGCCCCACACCAGTCTCCCCAGCCCAAGGCTCCAGTGCTGGGAAGAACAGTCCCCATAACTTCAGGCTGTGAAAACAAGTGGGGATTGTGACTGAGTGAGGCAGAGGGCTTCTGGAGTCCCAGGCATTCCTCTTAAACAGCCTGCATATGGATTTACTCAGACTCACTGGCTCTGAGCTCCAGCACTGGAGCAGCAGCTCAAAAGGCACCGGGGACATCTGGGAAGGAACTGAATTATCTAGCTTCAAAATAAGAGCTAGAGAGGCAGTTTTCTCCCAGACGGAAGTGCTGGCAGAATACATTTTTTCTTTGCTGAGCCCTCCCCCACCCACAGAGCCCATAGGCAGGTATCATATCTCAGATGCCATATCTGAGTCTCCATCAACCTGGCTAACACTGCTCACCCCTGCCTGGTGATTCCTTGAGGCCTCGCCCCATCCAACTTTCATGCCCACTCAAGCCATTTCCATTGGCTTTCCCACACAAATGGCCAGTCTTGGCTCATGCTTCAAACTTTCCTAAACTCTCTTAAAACTCACGAACACCGAACAAGCAGCATTGGGCATCAGCATTCCCCACACCTCTTGCTAAGCAGCCCCAAGCCCAGCGTAGTGGCAGCCAGCCTCAGGCACCTCCAAGGCACCTCTAGCCCAACACAAGTAGCAACCATCTGAAGATCACTTTGTAGCTCATACCAAGTGGCCTCTGGCTAGGTACAATCAGCAACTCAGTTTGGCCTGTACCAGAGCACCTCTCAAGAGACCCCACAACCAACATACCTGGTGCCCAGCTTCAGATCACACCAGAGCACCACCCAATCATCTCCGCAAATGACACACCCAAAGGGAAGACTTGGCAGGCACCAGAGCCCCACTGGCCCTGCTAAAGTGAATCCAGCTCAGTAGGGTCAGCCCCTGCACAACAGCTCCTCCACTACAGTCACAGCCAGTTCTCATAACCAGTCTGCCTGAGGGTCAATCCTCCCACTGAGGTGTCAACAGCAATCAAGGCTCGACTTCATTAGAAGGGCACACAACACACCCAACAAGGGACACTCCTAGAGCACCTGGGAAACCAGGGGACTGTGCCACTGGGCCCCACAGAACACCTACTAGACAAGGCCACTCTAGCTAGACCAGCAAACGTAGTAGCTCTATGAAATACATAGAAACAAGCACAGGGAAGCAGCCAAAAGGAGGAGACAGAGAAATATGTCCCAAATGAAAGAACAGAGCAAAACTTCAGAAAAACAACTGAACAAAATGGAGAAAAGAAATCCACTAGACACAGAGTTCAAAATACTGGTTATAATGATGCTCAATGATCCCAGTCAGAACTTCAACAAAAAACAAAAATGTAGATAGAAAACATTGTTGAAAATTTGGAAATGAAGGATACAATAACTGAGCCCTAATTGATGGAACTCAGTGGATTGAGTGCTGGCTTGCGAACCAAAGGGACATTGGTTCGATTCCCAGTCAGGGCACATGCCTGGGTTACGGGCCAGGTCCCCAGTAGGGGGTGTGCAAGAGGTAACTACACATTGATGTTTCTCTCCCGCTCTTTCTTCCTCCTTTCCCCTCTCTCTAAAAATAAATACAATCTTAAAAAAAAGAATACAGTAACTGAAATGAAGGATACATTAGAAGGAAAACATATAATAAAACATAAACTATTAAAAATAGAATACATTAGTGGAAATCAACAGTAAGTAAACTAGATGAAGCAGAGGCTCAAATCAGCAATTTGGAAGGTAAGGTAACAGAAAACACCCAATCAGAAAAGGGGAAAAAGAATCCAAAAAATGAAGATTGTTTAAGGGGGCTCTGGAAAAACACCAAACATACCAACATTTGCGTCATAGGAGTCCCAGAAGGAAAAGAGAGAGAGCAAAGAATTGAAAACCTATTTGAAAAATAATAACAGAAAAATTCCCTAATCTGGTGAATGAAATAGATGTACAGGCCCAAGAAGCACAGGTAGTCCTAAATAAGATGAACCCCAAAAAGGCCCACACCCAGACACATCATAATTAAAATGCCAAAGGTTAAATATAAAGAGAAAATCTTAAAAGCGGCAAGAAAAAAAGCAGTTAGTTATCTACAAGGAAGCTCCCATAAGGCTGTAAGCTGATTACTCAACAGAAACCTAGAAGGCCAGAAGGGAGTGGCACAAAATATTCAAAGAGATGAAAAACAAGGACCTGCAACCAAGATTAACTACCCAGCAAAGCTCTCATTTAGAACTGAAGGAAAGATCAGAAGCTCCCCAGACACACACAAAAAAAAAACTAAAGGATTCATCACCACCAAACCAGTATTACAAGAAATGTTAAAGGGATTTCTTTAAGAAAAATAAGGAGGAAAAAGATCAAAAATAAAAAATAAGAATAATAAAATGGTAATAAATACATATCTATTAACAATTGCTTTAATTGTAAATGGATTAAATGCTCCAACCAAAAAACATAGGGTGGCTGAATGGATAAAATAAAAGACCCTGCTACATCTCGGAGCAGCCTCCTCCTTTCATGGACTACAATTCTAACCTAAAACTTTAAAAGATGTGTCTCTCTTCCCAAAAATTCTATCCTCAGCTCTCTAACTTGTCTTCACATTCTCTCAGGCATCTTATCCTAGGGTACCAACCATTGGCTCAATAATGGAGACATTCAAGATTTGCTTTCCTGCAGGCATTTCACACTTTCAACTACCTGATGGAGCATCTGTAGGGGATCCCCACTTCAAACTTCACATTTTCCAAACTTAACACCTCCTCTGGCCCCCAAACTTGCTTTCCTCACAACTTCTCCATCTTGGTCATCTACCATCATCCTTCCCATCAGCTATACTCAAAATTCCTGTTATCTCAGTCACCCGCCTACCACCTCCCATGTGTTCCTACAGGCACACAATCTGGCCAATTCCCCTGGCCACCACGACCTGCTTCTGCCAAGTCCCCTGTAATAAACCCTTAAGGTTTCAGCTCTCATAACCCATCCTTCCTGCTGGGAATCCTTGTCATCCCACTGCTGCTCAACTCACCTCACTATCAGAATGTCCTCAATGAAATTATCCTCTCACAGTCCCTTAGGTTTGTACAGGGTTTCACATCTTATCTGAGTCTCAAAATGCACATAAGGAAGTGGTGGCGCAGAGAAGTTAAGACAGTTACCCAGAACATGCAGGTGTTAACTGGTATATTTGAGACCTCAACCAGATCTACAAATCTCCAGGTTGTTCCATCCTGCTCAGTAACTGTGAAGTACTATACCAGCCTTCCAGAGGATTGTGACTAAGTCACAATTCTTGATATTCACAAGTTTAATGGGAGAAAAACACTAATAGAACAATCTATTTTGTTGAAGAGAGTCAAAGCTTAGCAAAAGAGATGAGAGGAATTCTGCAGGTACTTGAGGGTACCATTTGCTACAACACAGTTGTCAATGGGACTTTGTCCAGGAGCTATTCTAATTGGCCATGAAAAAGCAGGACCACGGGACAAGCTTAGAATCGCACCGCTGAGATAGGACAAGAGGGGGAAGAGTCTGAGGCAATAGGAGAAAAGGCTAGGTGAGGGGGGTGGGGATTCACACTGGGGAGGGTTTAAGCTACCAGGATGAAGACTTTGTACTTAATTGAGCAATGGTTGTGTTTCCATTTGTTTAGGAATTTCACCTGGAAGGAGTTCATAAGAAAGATTGGAGAGGACTTCTGGTCAAAAGGGAGATGTAGGGAAACACGGCTCGTCTGCTCGCACAACCACTTCAAAATTACAATTAAACTACAGACCAGAAATCACTCAGAACCATCAGATTTCTGTGTTTAAATGGAAATCCGATAACAATAAAACTAAAAAACAAAACAAATGAATCCAGAAAAGTAGGAGACACAGAGATGCAGACACATGGAGACATGGAGTATGTGGGTCCCACATCCACATGTGGTAGATAAAAATTCAGGAGGAATATCTCAGGAGTGAGGGGTCCCAGACCCACACCAGACCCCTAGCCTAGGGTACCAGTGCCAGGAAAAGAAGCCCCCATAACTTCTGGTTATAAAAACCAACAGGATTGGAATCAGTAAAAAAAACAAACAAATTACTGGACTCCCTGGCAGTTCCTCTTAAAGGACCCAAATTTCTCAGGTGCATACCATCTGAGCTTCAGCACCACAGAGGTAGCAGCCTTAAAGTCACAAGGGTCATATGCGGAGGCACTGAAATATCTGTCATCGGGGCAACAGCTGGGGACAGCTCTCTCCCAGACAGAAAGGCAGGCAGAGGCCATTGAGCCTTTTTTGAGCCCTCCCCCGACAGAATCACAGATTCAGCAGGTGGGAGCCATATCTAAGACTCCATCAAACTGGCTTACTCTGTTTTCCCCACCCTGACATTTACCTAAGGCTTTGCCCCACCCAACTTTCAGGCCTCCCCAGACTCCATACCTCTAGCTAAGTGTCTTCAGGCCTGACAATAGCAGCAGCCATATGCAGATTGCTTTGTAGCTCACACTGAGTGGCCCTGGGCACAACACAGGTTGGGGCTGACCCTGACCTGTATTACCCAGGAAACCCCAGAGACAACATCCCCAATGGATAGCTATAGACCAAGTCAGAGCACTACCACCCTGCCCTGGCACAGCTGATCCTCCACAAAGGGTGGAGGTTGGTGCTCAGTTGTCACAGCCAGTCCTTGCAGCTACTGGCCTGGGTAAATCCCTCAAATAGACCTACAAACAGCAAAAAAAAAAAGTCTGAACTACGGGAGGAAAGTATACTCAACCCACATAGAGGTGGCACCTGGAATACCCAGTTTGGGTAACAGGGGAGGGAGGCTTTGCCACTGGACCATACAGGCCATGCTACCCAGACAGGGAGTCACAGCAGCTCTGCCTAATACACAGACAAAAACACAGGGAGGCTACCAAAATGAAAAGACAAAGAAACAAGACCCAAGTGAAAGAACAGATCAAAACCCCAGAAAAATAACTAAATGAAATTAAAATGAGCAACCTATCACATGCAGAATTCCAAACACTGGTTATAAGGATTCTCAAGTAACTCAGTGAGTACTTCAACAGCATAAAAAAGAGCCAGGCAGAAATGAAGGATATACTAATGGAAATGAAAAATGTACAGGGAATCAATGTAGAGTGGATGAAGCCAAGAATCAAATCAATGATATGGAACATAAGAAAACAACAATAAAAAAAAACATGCAGAATAACAAGAAGAAAAAAGAAACCAAAAAAATGAGGATAGCATAAGAAGCCTCTGGGACAGCTTCAAGCAATCCAACATTTGCATCATAAGTGTACCAGAAGGAGAAGAGAAAGAACAAAAAATTGGAAATCTATTTGAAAAAATAATGACGGAAAACTTCTCTGATTTGATTAAGGAAATAGACATGAAAGTCCGGGAAGCACAGAGAGTTCCAAACAAGATGAACATAAACAGGTCCACACCAAGACACATCACAATTAAAATGCCAAAGGTAAAGAGAAAATCTTAAAAGCAGCAAGAAAAAAGTAGTTAGTTACCTACAGGGGAGTTCCCATAAGACTGTCAGCTGATTTCTCAAAAGAAACTTTGTAGGCTAGAAATGATCAGTAAGAAATATTCAAAGTCCTGGAAAGCTGGGCCCTAAAGCCAAGTTGTTCTACTCAGCAGAGTTATCATTTAGAATTGGAGGGCAGATAAAGAGCTTCACAGACAAGAAAAAAATAAAGGAGTTCATGACCAAACCAATATTCTATTAAATGTTGAAGAGCTTATTAAAGAAAAAGAAGATCAAAACTATGAATAATAAAATAGCAAAAACACATACATATCAACAATTGAATCTAAAAAACAAATTATGCAAGAACAACAGAGAGAGAATCATGGATACAGAGAGCATTTTGATGGTTACCTGATGGGAGGGGATTTGGGGGGAATGGGTGAAGAGGTAAGGACATTAAGAAGTATAAATTAGTAGTCACAGAATAGCCACATGTATGTAAAGTACAACATAGGAAATGGAGTAGCCAAAGAATTTATATGCATGACCCATTGACATGGACAAAGGTGGAGGATTGCCTGAGGGGCGTATGGGTGCTGGGTGGGAGTTACAAGGGGGGTAAATTGGGACAACTTTAACAGCACAATCAATAAAATATTTTATAAAAAAAGAAGGAACTCCTACCTTTTATGACAGCATGGATGGTCCTAGACAATATTATGCTAAGTGATATAAGCATAATAAGCCAGTCGATGAAAGACAAATACCATATGATCTCACCTATAAGAGGAATCTAATGAACAAAATAAATCAACAAACAAAATAGAACCAAAGGCATGGAAATATGGAACAGACTGACAGAGACCAGAGGCGGTGGGGGAGGAGATGGAAAGAAGGGGAAGGGACTAGTCAAAGAACATGTATGAATAACACAGAGACATGGACAACATGTGGGGCTTGACTGTGGGAGCAGAGGGTGAGCTGGGTATAGGGAGGGAAAGGGGGAAAAATTGGGACAGCTGTAATAGAATAACAGTAAATTTTTAAATAAAAGATAAAAATAAATTAATGAAATCTATTTTTTTTTTAAAAGAAAGATTAATGAAAAAGAACCTGAGGCTGGCTGAGATCTGAGTTCCAGTCTAAGTTTCTCCACTAAGAGACAACTGTAGGTCATGGGTCCTATTCTAGGCACTTCACATATATTAACTCACTTAATTCTCATAACCCTATAAAATTATTATTTTAACCCCTATTTTACAGATGAGAAAGCAGAGACACATTTAAGTTAAATATCTTTCTTAAGGTCCCATGGGTAGCAAGTTACAGAGCCAGGCTTTTAACCCAGACAATCTGGTCTTAGAGTCTAGATTCTAAACTAAGATACTCTACCACTTCCCTGATGGGCCACCCATCCTTGGCCAGTCACTACACTCAATCTGAATTTGCTTTCCCCATGATCTCTGAAGTCCCTTCCAGAACAGGAAGTCATAGCTTGAACTTGAAGTTCTTGGTGTGGACCAGGCACCTCTCTCCTCCATACGATGAGAGCCCTGTAAAATGATGTTGAGGGAATTTAAAAGTCACAAGCCCAATACAACAAAGACAACAGGGATGGGACATCAATGGAAAAGCAATTTCATGTATTTCTAGAATACAGAAACTAGCTGAAAATTGATAATGTACGATGGAAGAAGAAGCAGTCTAGAATACATGAAAATGAGGTTACAGCCAATGATGAAGCTATCCTGCCATGTCTATCCAGAGAGATTCGAGATGTAAAGTTACTAAGGAAGGAGAGCAAAAGGCAAGTCAGGGAGTGAATAGAGGGTTTTAAAATAAAATCTTTATAGTGCTCCTCAGCTCTCCCACCCCACCTCATGAGCAGCAGGCCCCACATCAAAACACACATCACCCAATGAAGAGTTACACTCTCAGGAGTTGATATGAACCATCTGGGAAGGCCAAGGACAGCCCATAAAGGTATTGCAGGCTTCGCCTTATGATATTCAGGCCCTCCCAGGTAATAGCAGCTTCCTGTGCACTTACCAAGCCCTACATCCTCAGAGCTCTCAAGCCACTCTTTCTTCAACATGAATGGATAACTCAGAATCACCAGACACTTGAGGCAAGCTGCCAACATGAAATCAAAAAAACAAGAAAAATACCGAAACAGAGCCACAAGGAAGCTATGATAATTCAGCCCGCAGAAGAGCAGAGAGATTCAATAAGCTACTTACGCATGAAATAAGAAACATAAGACATGAAACAAGTACTAGATAAAGTAAAAGACAGAACAAGAAAGAGTTGCTGGAAATTTAAAATGAGACTATGATAATAAAATTTTCCACAAGAAGGACTGGAAAATAGAGTCAAAGAAATTCTCCATACAGTAAAACAAAGAATATATACAAAAAATGTAGAAGTAGTAAATACAGCGATTATTCTAAGCTGTTCAACATTTGACTAATAGGAGTTCAAGAAAGAAATAAGAGAGGAGAGGGCCTTCTCCCCAGAAGGGAGAGGACAGGTATTCCGGGCTTAGGGAAGAGCACATGCAAGACACAGACACCTGAGAAAGCATGAGCTGTCTAGGGAATTGGAAGATGTTTTGTGAGTCAGAAGGACAGGATTCCTGAGCGTAAGGGCAGGGAGATGAGATCTCACAGGTAGAACCAGAAAGGCCTTGAATATCACACAAAGATGCTTGGTCTTTAACCTACAGGCTTTTGAGCATGTTTTAAGCAGAGGAACAAGATGATCAGCTTTGCAATGAGCAAAGATTAGTCTAGAGTCCAAAATACGGGAGATGAACTGTTCTAGTTACCAACTGCTGTGTAGCAAATAGCCCCAAAGTTAGTGGCTTAAAAAAAAAGTCTTATTTGCTAGTAAATCTGTAATTTGGACAGGTCTCAGTGGGAACAGTTGTCTCTCTGCTCCATGTGACACCAGCTGGGAAAGCTCAAATGCTTGGAGTGACTCAATGGTTTGGAGGCTAGAATCACAAAAAGGCTGATGCAGCTTCTACCTCACATCTCTTTGGGAAAAGGGAAAGAATGGCTTTCCCTAGATTCTCAGCAAATATCTCATCAAGTCTCGTGGAATCTGACTGGGTCATACAGGTACATCCCAGAACCAATCCCTGTGGGCCATGTAACTCAGTACACTGATTGGCCCGGCTTTGATTACATGTTCTCCCTCCCTTAAGCTGGAGGGGGGCCCCACCCTAGCACAGATTGAGAGTGGCAGAGCAGACCACCTCCAAATGGTAAGCAGAGGAGGAAGGGGGGTGGATGCTGGGAAGGCAGATCTCAGGTGGATGCCTCTCTGTCTCCTTGTTCCTCCCCTCCCCCTCTGCCTGCTCTTCCATGGAAGGAAGCTAGCTCCCTGTTCTCATGTCTTGCTGGGTGGAAGGAATACTAATTCCCCTAACTGAAGAGCTCTGTACTCAGAAGGACCATTTACACACTGCTCAATACAACTGATGAAGCATAAACTAATTAATTCCTAGAATGAGAGCATTCCTATCAGGTTTTCCCAAATAGTAATGAATCATTATCAGCAAAAACCTTAACATCTGCTTACTCAATCAATCCACTGCTAGTCACATACTATTAATGTCATCTGTACTGTTTCCCCAGTACCAGGCAGCCTGCATCCCAGCCCTCAGAGCCTCATTAGCCTGTGTACCCAGAGGACCTCAGGCCTGTGAGAAGATGAGGATTTTATTACAGGCACCGGAGTGCAGCTTGTTGGAGGGATGGTTGTGGGCACAGCAAAAGAATGACATATTTTCAACTCTTACAAACAAAACAAATTTCAGAACTGAAGAGGTCTTTGAGACAAATGGTCCTCCAGCCTCTTTACACACCTCTGGTGGCAGTGAGCTCATGACCTGACAAGGCTCACATTATACCATTCTGCACATCTGATTATTAGAGTTTCTCAGTCTGTGCCCAATTAATTTGTTAATTATATCCAAATTTGAAGCAGCCTGAATGAATATGTCCAATGCACAGGGACAAAAGGAGCAGGGAAAAAAATAAAACAAGGGTAAGATTAGCATGCAGAAAGGCAGATCATCCATTTTACAGAGCCACAAATCTGACATTAAGCTTCTTTGGCAAAAAAAAAAAAAAAAAGAGTGAGCCATGATCAGTTACAAATTCATAACATCAGTAAGAGATAAATAGATAGATGACAGATAACATGCAAATAGATATCTCAAAAAGTGCTTGTTAAAACAACTTGCTATGGAAACCTGTTTTGCCTGAAAGTATTTGCTCATATTTTACCAAAATCAAATTTCCCTCTAATTTCTACACCTTAGTTCAACTCAACAGACACTTAAGAAAGCCACCATGATTTCTTCATTCTACAAACTTCCAATGTGTTCTTGTGACGGGCAAGACATTAGACTGTGTTCCTCAGCTTCTACTATTTATTTATTACCTGTGTGATCTTTAGCAAATCATTTAACTCGTGAGCCTGTTTCCTCATCATAACAAAACATATAACCTTGGAGTACCTACTTTACAGGACAGGGAGATGCAAATGATATATGAGCCCCACTCTGGTCCAAAAGGATCAGTACCACTCTATCCTTCCAATGTTATTGAAACCACCTTTCACCCTTTTCACAGACTTTCTGCTCAAGGTGAATCTAACTTCCTGGTGTATCCCTAGATTTCAACTTCCCAGTCTCTTTACTCAAGCTGTGCCTTCAACCTAGAAAGCCTTCCTCCATATCCTTCCCCCAACTCCAATCTCTAAATCTTGGGCACCCTTCACAGCCCGGTTCAAATGGTAGCTCCTGTAGGAAATCTACTGTGAGTTCTACAGATATGCATTACATTTAGCTTCCTCAAATCTTCTAGCTTATATCTGCACCTCCATCAAGACCAGTGTATCCGACATAGAACAAACACTTCAAAAGTTTATATGGAACCATAAACGACCCCGAATAGCAGCTGCAATTTTGAGGAAGAAAAACAATGTAGGAGGGATCACAATACCTGATACCAAACTGTATTACAGGGCCACAGTAATCAAAACAGCCTGTTACTGGCATAAAAACAGGCACATAGACCAATGGAACAGAACAGAGAGCCCAGAAATAAACCCAAGTCACTACAGTCAGTTAATATTCGACAAAGGGGGCAACACCATAAAATGGAGTAAAAATAGTCTCTTCAACAAATGGTGTTGGGAGAACTGGACAGCTACGTGCAAAAAAATGAAGCTCGAGCACCAACTCACAC
>PVKM010024474.1:0-20495 GCA_004027735.1 Carollia perspicillata
TGATCTCACCTTTAACAGGAACCTAAGCAACTAAACAAACAAGCAAGCAAAATATAGTCAAAGACATTGAAATAGAAAAGGGGATGACAGTCTCCAGAGGGGGGAGGGGAGGGAATTTCAGGGAAAAAGGGAGGGGATTATAGGAACAAGTATAAAGGACACATGGACAAAAACTAAGGGGGGTGGAAAGGGGAGGGAGATGGGGAGCACTGGGGGATGGTCTGGGATGGGAGTAAAAGACAGAAAACTGTACTGAAAAACAATAAAAAAAATTCATTTATTGATCACATCACATTCCAAATAAAGGGAATATGGCAGTAAACAAAAAAAAAAAAAAGAAAAGGAGAGCACTTTGAAGGTGACTGAAGTTTAAACATGTAAGAATAAATGCACAATTTTTTATAAATTAATGCTGATTTGGGGGGATCCCCCCTCATATATCAATAGTACTTTATCAGTTTCTGAATGTACCATACTGTTGATTCATTAACATTGAACTCAGAGCTAGAAGCACAAGAGCTCATACCTAAGCAAAATTTATATAAATTGTGTATTTTCTTAGTAAGACGCATCACACACAGCCTTCTGAAGCTTATGAACGCTAGATAGCACTTCAGCAACAGGCCTGAGAGGCCATTTTTAAAAAGTAAAACCACCAAGCAAAAGCACAAAAATGCAAATAATGTAGCACTGAATAGAATGCCAAAAGGGCAACTCGTTCACAGGATGAGAGCTGAAACCAGAAGGAAAACCAAAATTTTCAAATTGCCACTGTTCTGCACAAGTCTGCAAATGATGGCAAAATGCCAGTGATGGGGGGATTACAAATAAATTTTATCAAGTAAGTGAATTTGCAAATACAGGATCTATAAATAAAGATCAACTATATGCAGTTTGCTGTAACTTGAATTATACTTCAGGAAAATTGTTGGTCCACATTCGCATGAATGAAGAAAGGCACTTAAATAACTAATGCAGAACAAAACCTTCAGTTATGAAGGTGTACAACCACTAGTCAGAGACTCTTGGGAAATATGCAAGAATCTCTACCCATTCCTTCTGTGCCATCTGCAGAAGGAAAACCACAAGTGAAAAACAACAGTAACTCAGCCTGCCAGCTTGGTGACATTGGTACTTTACTTCTACACTTCAGAAACAAAGTCCGTGACATCCACACTTCAAAAACGAAGCATGTGGAAAAAATGGAGATAATATCAAACCGTCCTCAGATACAATTTATACATGGGTTCACCCACTCTGAGGAGAGAACCAGCACATTTTCTCTGCAGAGGCTTTTTCCAGGGCTACTCATTCCCAAGTTCCTAACAGCCACTGTTACCTGGGAAAAGTCTGTACATTTTTTCTGGTATAAGAGTAGCACACTGAGGGTGTCGCTGGGATGACTCTTGGGCAGGCAGTTTAAAGACTGCGGCTCAACCAGTCCTAAGGCACGCCTCTTTCTGAATTTAGTTAGCACACATGTCATCCAATAACTTCAAAAATTCTAGGGTTCTCCTACAAACAACCAATATGCCATTATTCCTTAAATGTGTCACTGGCCTTCTACTGTTGCTAACCTACTCATTTTAACTTTCTCTACATTTTGTTTTAAATTATTCCTCATCTTTTTTATTTGTAGACCATGTGTGTCTAAACGTCAACTCCTTTATCTGTGTTTAGTTGTTTTAATCTAACAATTGTTTTAGGTTAGTTGTCTTAATGTGTTTAAAACATTTTAACATAGCCCGGACTGCTGTAGCTCAGTGGGTTGGTCAGTGTCCCGCAAACTGAAAGGTCACCAGTTTGCTTCCCAGTCAGGGCACGTGCCTGGATTGCTGGATGGCTCCCCATTTGGGGACGCAATTGCTCTTTCTCTCACACATCGATGTTTCTCTGCCTCTCTTTCTCCCTCCATTCCTGTCTTTCTAACAATAAGTAAAATCTTAAACAGAAATTTCAACATAAACGCCTGATGAGTTGCAGTTCAAGAAGAAAGATAACAGTATGTGTAAGAAATATGCAAGATATTTAAAATAATTTTTACTAAAAACTTAAATGTCTTGGCCTCTATGCTGCTATCTTTTTGACAATTTTTTTCTGTTTCACATATACATGTGAGTGTATATATTTTTATCATTTTCCATTCTTATCTTCCTCTTTTTCTTCTCTGACTCTTATCATTCCATGTCATTGTTCATCACTGCAGGTCTTTTCACTAATCGATACTTCAGTTTTTGTCATTTTTGTAGCTATTTTAAATTTTATTTTCTTTTTCATTCCATTATTATGGAGGACCACATGGTAGACGATAACAGTTTGGTCTCTGATTTGAGACTTCTCAGCTTCAAATACTGGTTTTGCTATGTATTAGCTATAATTTGAGTAGATTACATAAACTCTCTGAGCTTTGGTTTTCTCATTAGAGAAATACTCTGATACTCTCATTAGAGTATTTGTGAGCTTTACATGATTCATCCCTGAAAGTCACTTTGAAAGGTGCCTATACCATAGCGATCACTATTGCTGTTTGCCAAATAAAGTAAACATTAGGTCTAATTTATTATCAGAAATATTACACAGACATGGAGACAGTGGTACTGAATTCAGTGGAAATCATGACAGGAAGAGGCTAAAACAGGCGCTGAGAAGGAAAGATTTGGGGCAGGGCAATGTTAGCACTTGGGATGAACACACCTCTTATATACAACTGGAGCCTATATGGTCTTTCTGGTCACTACCGATGTGTGTAAGAGTGAGGGACAGCTGACTCTCTTACAAAAAGTAGTAAGAAAACAGGTAGCTTATGAGAATATTTAAAGGGGTAAGGTGGGGGAAGTACAAGGAAGGGGGTGAGGGAGATGGAAACGGGAAGGACACATGTTAAGGTAACAATTCAGAGATAAGTAGGGTAAGGTTTTTTAGGGTAAAGTGTAAAGGAGGATGAAGTCAGTTAGGGTTCCACCCAACCCGGGGTGGGGGCCTCTTGAACAGCCATTTATTTATTTATTTATTTTTATTTTCTTACCGTTGATCATCTACAGTTGTCGTAAGGCAGAGGCAATGTCAGGTTTAGGATAAAAAAAAGAAAAATGATTCTAACGCAGTGGGTACACATACGTTACAGATGTCAGCATTATCTTGGTGCCCCCAAAGAGAGGTGTTTACGTGTATATGAACCACTTTTCTCTCTGTATAGTATTTTTTAACAAAATGAGATAAAACACACCAAAAGCGTAAATGTTGAAAAGAATTTCACCCTGAGACGATATCCTCTACTTCAGGGACCTGCCTGGAAGAGTCCTGCTGAGAATCCGTGACCTTCGGTTACGCTGACGCTGGCTCTGGGGCCCTCCCACAGATGCACTCAGAGCACCAGCGTAAGCTTATCTTTTGGGTCTAAAGGTTGAATCACCACAAAAAGTAAGGTAATATTCATTTTGTACATAATATTACCTTTGTCATGATATTTTTATTAGAGTCCTGAATTCAACATTCAGCTTTCAGGAGAAGTCCTTATCTCATTCCAGCATTTTTCAACAAAATATGCTCCTACTATGGGTTGGGCATGATTTTAAATACAGGTTACAAAAAAAAATGTAAACATTTTTTGATCATGGGAGCATAAACCTAGTTGAAAGACCTACACACCAAAAAGTAACTACAATAGAAGATAAGGGTTAATGAGCTTTGCTACAAATGCTATAGGTACATCAAGAGCATAGCACTAACTAGACCAGAGATGCTTCTGAAATAAATGGAAATTTTTGTCTTTATATGACCCTATCTACTGTGATTCTTTCTAATCCATGTATAGTTGGGACTCCCTTACTATGATATATTTATTCTCATGGCTCAAGTTTTTCAGAATCATGCTGCTACAATTTTTTTAAATTTCATTTACTGGGTTATATTTTATACTGTATCAACTTATTCAATCCAAATCTATATTTCCAATAATTTTTTTCACTGTATGGTTGACACAGAAGAATTTTCAAGAGACTCAGAAGGTAGAAAGGAAGCAACAATCATTATCCTCTGAACGTCAGTGTCAGGTGCCAGGGGTCACTGTAGCTCCAACACCTTATTGCAGGGCTGCTGGCTCACCTTGTAGCCTGCAATTGAATCCTGATAATATTGAATTTTACCTGAGCTCTCTGCATAAATAGGATAATGGGTGACAAGAAATACATAAAAGGGGAGGGGTTAAATGTCTGAATTGGTGAAGGAGAATGGAGATAATATATTTAGAAGAAAAAGGACTACTGCAACTCTGGATTTCCTTTTTATTTGCTCCTCCCTCTACTCCTGCTGGACTTCCTCCTTCACCTTCTCTGAGCTCTGGTCCGGCCAGGTAAACAGCCCTATGACGAAGAGTTCAGCCTCTCATGAAGGTCACTCAAGGTTGGAAGCATGAGAGCTAGATGTGGGCTCTGGCTGGTTCTCACTGATTCTTGTCAGCCATCTCTCTCCCTTCTTCACACTCAGCCCTGCTCCTGCAAGTAACCTCAGGCCACCTTGAAGGGACAGAGACAACTGCCTTCCAGAGATCTTCATCAGCTCTCCCAATTATGGAACTCTTAAGGACACAATAAAGGCTTCTTTTCATTTCACTGATAGTGGTTCTACCTCTGTGATTGTACACTAGCAGATATACTCTCAACAAATAATAATGCAATCAGGTACAATTTCTAATTTCTGCCTTAAATTATGATTTAAAATTAATGCATTATTAATATCCCTGCTATAACAATAACTCTTTGTATCATAAATATTAAAAGCAAAAAATATTAACTTCCTATAATTAGATCATCTAATATTGTTTTCTATATCTAACTGATTTAGCAATTGTTTTCTATAAATCCTTTAGCTAAATTTTTGAATGCATTCCTCACAGACACAGTGTCATAGAGTAGTTAGAAGTACAGACTCTGGAGCCGCACTGTCTGGTTTTAAATTCCAACATTACCATTTACATGTGTGTGATCCTGGGCAACTTATTTAACTCCTTTGTTCCTCTGCTTTTTTATTTGTAAAATAAAGATAAAAATAGAACCTACTTATACATTATTTTGGACATATTTGATGATTAACTGAGTTCAAATGTTACCCACCCTAGGACACAGTACATGTTAATTCATATAACTTGTGTAATTTAAAATATTTCAAAAGTTCAATGTGATCCCAAAGAAAGAGATTGCCAATTTCAGGAAATACATGTAGCAAAATAAGTACAATTCTACATTATTTCATTATATTACTTCAAGAGAGTCACATTTTACTGTTTGAATGATAAAGGAAGATAGGGGGACTTGAAATTGCAGAATTAGATAACATTCATGCTAGAAAACACGTACAGTGATGAAAACACCTCTGGATTAAAGAGTTCATGTTGTGGGAAAAGAGCATGAAAGGCTTCGAATTCATGCTCAGGGGGTTGAACTTTATCTCTGTTGCAAAGAAGAGTCTTTGATGCTTTTTGAGCACAGGAATGTTATGGTATGTTGGCTGATTTAGGTTGATTTTTCTATTCTTGGCAGATGGATTGACTTTACAAGAATAACCAAAACAGACAGGCCTGTTCTGGAAATAGCAATAGTTTTTATCATGATGAGGATTTTAACTAAAATGGTTAGAAATGAAAAGAGAAGGAAGAAAAAGAGACCTCAGAATCTCCCAGTTTTCAGAAACACATTACCTCACACCCAATTAAAGTTGCCATATTTAGCCCTGGTTGGTATGGCTCAGTGGCCTGAGTGCCAGCCTTCAAACCAAAGGGTTGTTGGTTCAATTCCCAGTCAGGGCACACACCTGGGTTGTGGGCCAGGCCCCCAGTAAAAGGTGCAGGAGAGGCAATCACACACTAATATTTCTCTCCCTCTCTTGCTCCCTCCTTCCCCTCTCTCTAAAAATAAATAAATAAAATCTTTTTTAAAAGTTTCCATATTTAGAAAGTAAAAACATAAGAAATCCATTTAAATTTGAATTTCACATAAACAACAAATTACTATTTAATATATATATGTCCCAAATACTGCATTTATTGTTTTTCTGAAATTCAAACTTTTTAATTTAATCTTCATTGTATTTTCTCCATTATCATTTAGTCCTCTTATACCTTCCTCCTCTTAGCAATCACCACACTGTTGTCCATGTCCATGAGTCCTTTTTCCTTTTTGTTCAATCCCTCAGCCCCCTACATCTCCCCCACTAGCTGACACCCTGCTCTCCATCTATGAGTCCATCCCCATTTTCCTTGTTAGTTCAGTTTGTTTCTTAGATTCCACATATGAGTGAAATCATATGGTATTTGCCTTTCTCTGACTAGCTTATTTCACTCAGCATAATGTTCTCCAGGTCCATCCATACTGTGGCAACAGGTAGAATTTTCTTCTTTTATATGGTAGAGTAGTTTTCCATTGTATAAATGTCTCACAGTTGTTCTATCCACTCATCTACTGATGAACACTTGGGCCGCTTCCATATCTTGGCAATTGTAAATAATGCTGCAATGAGCATAGGGGTGCTTACATTCTTTTGAATCAGCGTTTTGGATTAGTTTGGGTATATTCCCAGAAGTGGGATTGCTGGGTCAAAAGGCAGATCCATTTTTCAATTTTTTGAGATATCATCGCAAATTTAGACATTCTGTAGTTTTATCTGGAAATCCTGTCCCCTATAACCAGATATTATCTATATAATCAGATTTAACCACCCTAGATGATAATTTAATTTTCTTGTTTGACCATTCACTGATGTAGAAAAATCATGATTATGTCTTCTAGTATAAACATTCCTCTTCACATTTAAGGCAGCAGTGCCCGAAGTCACAGGAACAGAATGCAAAACACTGACCATATGGTACAACTTTTGAAGGGTACCAGAACATTACATTTTGTTATCATCTAACTAATTCTGTTACTGTGCACTTAATAGGTTACTCCATTCTTCCATTACACAGCTCTTCCACTATGATGGCCAATTTGGCCTGTGATAAAGCCAGTAAATCCTCTGGGTTAAAGCCCATTTCTATGTATCACTACTTTTCCTATAAAAATTTTACTTAGTCAAATATGGCAGTAACTCAGGATGAAGGTACTTGCAGAAGCATTGTAGATAGGAAGGGCAAATCTATATTCATGCTAAGTGTTATTCCAAACAAGACGAATCACTGCTTCTTTTTAAATGAAAGAGGTTGAATGTAATCAACTTCCCATTTGGAGTGGCTGGTCTCCCCAGGAAACGGTTGTCATATCGAGAGCTCAGCATTGGCCTCTACCGTTGGCAAGTTGAGCTTTCATCAGTGGCAGTAATCACAGCAGACTTGCTGAGTGGAGGTGCATTTTAACTTATAACTAACCCCTCTTCCTGTTATCAGGAACATGTTGTTAATGAGTCCAAAGAGCAAGCACAGGAGCAACCAAAAAGCTGCTATGATCCACTACTGAGCAAATATCTTCTGGAAGGCATTTGTATGCAATAGGAATATTTTACACTCTAAGACTTTCATTCGCACATGTCTTCTTCGTAATTGTTTAGGCAACAATTCTCTAATCGTGTTTCCAGGATCCTGACCATTCAGCCAAGTTAGCCCTTGCTTATAAGAAGGTATATATCCACACTTCTGACCATTGTTGCTTCAACACAAAAATGAATAGGTAGGTGTTAAGCCCATTAGAAGTATTTCCAGTCTTTCTCCCAGTCTTCCATAGCCATCCATGAATGGGACTGTAATACTTGAATTTCAGGTTGATGCCAATATAACATGTGAAACATTCTGAAAATAAGGTCCCAGTATCTGTGTTTATTTTTTGTCACCTGATTATAGATAACTCTCCATGAGGTCATAAGTAGAACTGAAAGAGACAGATTGCAATGTAGCAGTAGCAAATGCCTTGGAAGTTAGAGTGACTTAGTCACATCTTTATGGTAACAGGACACATTTCCTTTGTTGATAGAGTGCTACTACCTATGCTTGACATTAGAGTTTAGCGGACCAGATAATGTATTTGGTTTTTTTATAGCTGTGTACAAATTGCCACAAATTTAGTGGCTTAAAATGACACCCATTCATTAGTTCAGAGTTCTGTATATCAGAAGTCTAGCACAGCATGAATGGATTTTCTGCTCAGGTTCTCCATGGCTTAAATCATGGCACAAGCAGGGCTGCACTCCTTTCTGGAGGCTCAGGGTAAGAATTTACTTCCAAGTGCATTCAGGTTGTTGGCAGAATTCAGTTTAAGATTATAAGATTGAAGTCAATGTTTTTTTGGCATGTGGCTTTTTCCATCTTCAAGTCAGCAATAGTGTATGAAAGCCTGATCATGCTCCAAATCTCTGATTTCCTCCTCTATGCTGACTGAAGAAAATTGCTTAATTGATTAGATTAGGCCCACTGGAATCATGGAGAACAATTTCCCTATTTCAAGGTTAGCTGATTAATATTGCATCTTTAAAGTCATGGTGTAGCACCAAAACTCTAAGGTTTTATATAGATTCTCCTACTTGGGCTTAACATAAGTTTATAAAGCACCTGTATCTTCCACAGACACCTTAGTTATCATTGAATCTATTAACGCACAGCTGAAGAAACTTGTCTTACTTTGGACTCCACTGAAAATCAGCAGCCTTATGGGTTACATAGCAAATAGATCAAACCAATGGTTTTAAGTCAGATCCTTGTTCACACAACCTAAAATTTCTCTTTTGTTTTTTAATTATATGGGTCAATGAATTTTAGCAGTTGTCCCATCTATTTCAGTCTAAAAGAACATCATAATCAAATAGGCCATTCTGTCAGACTTGATCACTCCATTCTGTCTGATTCTCCAGCCTTGCTACTCATTTGGTACCACACCCACTTTTTACATATTTGAGTCCCGGCAGTCTGGGATCCCATCAAGCTTTGAACAACATGGGTTTGAACTGCATGGATCCATTGACATGCATGTTTTTTTTTCAATAAACATGTACAGTATTGTAGATGTATTTTCTCTCCCTTATAATTTCTTTAATAACATTTTATTTTCCCTAGCTTATTTTATTGTAAGAATACAGTATATAATATATATGACATCAAAAATATATTAATCAACTGTTTATGTTATTAGTAAGGCCTGGTCAACAGTATGCTATCAGTAGTTAAGTTTTGGGGGAGTCAAAAGTTATATGTGCAGACTTTTGACTGCATGGGGTGTCGGCACCCCTAATCCCCATGTTATTCAAGGGTCGACTGTATATGCAAAGTAGTGTTCTAGATTATGTCCTAAAGCTTACCTATCTCATTACTTCTCTCCCACCCCTTTCCAAAGTATTGGTAATATTATTCAAGCTATTTGAAACAGTAGAGTTGTATAAGGGGGAAAATATTCTTAATCTAATAATTACCACACAAATAATCCTCTTCCTTTAATAAAGAATCTTATTAGATGTTGGTTACATATGGCTAGCTAAAATTTTTTCACTATTTACTTTCAAGAAACAGTCAACTTATCCAATCTTACAATGCATTTGAGCTCTGAACTTTCTCTACTACCTTTGAGCTCTGCTTGAAAACAAGTCAATTCTTGCTTGAGCTAATCTCTTTCTAGTAACACCTGGCTAAATGTCACCAATAGTAGCCAGCACACACTGCCACTCTCTTTCAAACTTCCCCTTAGCAGGGATTCTCTTTTCCAAGTTATCACAAGTGATCATTTTACTCATTGTGTTGACATAGAATGAAGGTCTACAGTCCTCTAGCTACATAGCTTTTTCATTGCTATTTGCCATCTATATGCTTTTGATAAATGAACTTCACCTATTTTGTTATGGCAGCACCCAAATTACATCATGATTTCTGAATTTAGTCAGGGTTTATTTAGTCAGAAACAATACTCTAGATATTTCAAGCAAAAAGAAAGTTAATAGAAATGTGATAGTTTTAAAAAATGACAATTTTTTGACACTCCAACCATCGAGAGTAGAGATCAGTGTCTCTTCCCCTTGAATCTATTTTGACTTGTATCTCCTTTAATAATAGAGTACATTAGAAGTAACCTCATAGAAATTTGAAATCTAGATATAAAAAATGCATAAAGCTTATGCCCAGTTCACTTGGGATAGTCACCATGGGGAAGCCAGATGCCATGTCAGAAGATTATGCTGGAAAGGGCAGCTGATAGTCATCACCAACCGAAGACAATGCAAAGTACTATATTGAAAAATAATCTACTTGATACTACAGGACATATAACTGCAAACACATATGAGGCTCCAAGCAGAAACTTTCCAGCCATAGCTCCCCAAATTTCTGACATACAAAATTATGGGCAAAGTAAAATGGTTATTCTAAGCTACTATGTTTAATGGTAATTTTTACCTAGCAATAGTAACAAAAACAGTAAGAATTAGGTGCAAATAAAATTTCTGGAAAGGGTTTCTACTTTCACACATGAAAAATTAAGTGCCATAGAGACTCTTCTCCCACCATAAAACACTACAAGACCAGAAAAATCCATGAAACTTTTATTTGCAGGTCTTGGAAAGCAGAGAAGAAAGGACTGTGATCTTAAGGTAAGGAAAACTAATGAAGTAGACCATATCATCGTCCAAGTTTACTCTCTGGAGGTAGTTTCCAGGCTGAAGATCACAAAGGAACACGCATGGAACCCAGAGGCCTCACAAAGTTGCAGAGAGAAGACAAAGCGAAAACAATTCAGTGAGGTCAAGGCCACTGCAATGTGTGGGGCAGAGTAAGGAAACAGGGGAGTTACCAAAAAAGTCCCAGAGATCTATGGTCTTTATAGAATACTGACCTGGAGAAGCATGAGTTGCAATGTCAAGGGACCAGAGAATAAAATCCTGGAAAATAGTTAGTAGATCAAATAGTACCCAGAACTTACACAGGGATTTGAAGAGTGTACTTGCTATCATCTAGGGTGGAACAACATTGAATTTACAGGGCAATTTAAAGTCTTCTGAAGAATATTATCTCTGATGTGCTTAGATTCCGTTAAAGGTCATTCCATAGTGAAACCCAACCATGTAAAATTCACAATATTCATCATCCAACAAAAACTTGTAAGGTATGCAAAGAAGCAGGAAAATATGGCCAATAACAATGAGGACAATTACTTAATAAAAGCAGAACCAGATATAAAAGAGATTAAAGACTTTAAAAATATAATACAAATATAATAAACATGCACAGAGATGTAAAGGGAACAAAAACATTAGAAAAAAGAAGTTATAAAAAAAGAATCAAATAGAACTTCTAAAGATAAAATACAGTATTAAAATTGAGTAATTATGAAATTAACATTAGTTAGACACTCCAGAAGAAAAGAGCAGTGAACTTGAAGGCAGAGCAATAAAATTACTTAAAATAAAGCCTATAAAGGAAAGTCTAAAACCTTAATTCCAAGCAAAAGTCTATTTTTCCCATATGTACATTTTCAACTTAATTACCTTTCAACATACACAAAATTTGTGTTTGGTTACTTTTTCATGAGGTATAAAGTGCTTGGGATCTTGGGTCATTTATTTCAGGGGTGGCAATAAGTACATGTCCAAAGATGGCTTTAGACCCAGTTGACTAAGTGCCTATCTCAGTGACAGGCTTTCACATCTCAGCCCATGGACTTGAAATTTGTGCTTTCACCAAATAATACATCTTTGCATAACAAACACACTTAGGATCACTGGAAATTTCTGAAACCTCAACTGTTAAATCCACAAATGCAAAGAGGCTATTTAAAATAGTCATTCAAGCTTTTCTAATGTATGTTTGTGCTTTTTGCTGTAATTATGTGACAAATCAAATTACCAGAACAATGGTTAGGAACTAAGAGCTAAACTGTTTTTCCAATGAAAATGAAAATTGGAAATATCAGGGAAGAGGAAAATCTCTGTTTCATCTTCTTTCCTGTTTCTTAAGAGACTGTCCCAATTATTCCTAGGATTGTACAGTACAAAAGTTTTAAAATATTTAAAAATATAGCTGCAAATTGACTTTCCTCAACTTCCAAACTATCAATTGTAGGTTTTTAGGAGAGAAAATTGAGATCTGGAGATATTTAGAAATTAACCCACTCAGGCACACAAAAAATGAGCCATTAGATTTTGTGATTGTTGTTCAATGGAGAAGAATCATCCATCCTCAAGCCAACTACATAATATGCGATCTGCATGTAGCCGCATCCAGATTGGCTATGACTGTAATGTCACTCTGTTGTAGTAAACACCACTCGAAGCTGCCTTTTCTGTCACTGTTAACACTTTGAACAGACACTTTGAAGACTGCTGTAGAAAAACATTTATTGAGCTTCTAGCTCACACAAATACAGTTGGGACCTAGAAAATGGTTTTACAGTTAAACACAGCACTTCAAAGGGAAAAAAGGCATTCATAAGAAATAAAAGTTCTCTCCCATCCTGCCTCCATCTCTTTGTGCATCAATTCTATGAAGTTTGACTAAGGTAGTCCTGGTATTCCTGCATAATGGCTCTAAGTAATGTTCTCCTACACTTTCCCCCCCAAACTTGGCTTCTTAAATGAACCATTATATAATGCAGGCATAATGGAGGCTTTTGAAAGTAATTTGGAATTTAGGTTAAGAAATAGCAAAATTAAGATTTCAAAATTGCATACTCTTTATACACAATTTTAGCTCAATTTTCTGGTCATGGATCTTTATTCTACTTTTAAAAGAAAAGCACATGTTGAGGAGAGATATGTATGAGGCAAATTGAGTTCTATGTGGCCTCCTACTACACTTGAAATAGAATCTCTAGTGCGGAATTCAGTCCATAAAATAATTGTCCCCAAGTGCCATTACATTAATTTTAGCCCCAAGATTATTACTTCCTGTTAAGTCCCATTTTATATTAATAAAGATTGAATGAAATATCCCAGCCCTTATATTTTGGTTGGAAAAAATGGTGATAGTTTGAGTAACTGCTGTCTAAAACAATTCATTTTTCCAAGTTACTAATATATCCTTAAGAAGGGGCTTATTTATGAAGCAAAGTTGGCTTTACTGAAAAGTTGGGTTATTTTCAAACCCATGTGAAAATATGAATCACTGGGGAATTCCTAAATCACTGGGAAAGCCCTGGCTTGTCTGTGAGCCAAAAAGTCTGTGGGTTTGATCTCAGGGCACATACCCAGGTTGTAGGTTCAATAGGGCACACATGGGAAACAACCAATGTTCCTCTCCCATAGTGATGTTTCTTTCTCTCTCTCCCTTCACCTCTCTCTCAAATCAATAAACATATCACTGGGTGAGGATTTGTTTTTAAAAAGTACAAATTTCAGGACCCACCCGGACATACTAAGACTGCCCCAAAATAGGACGTTATCACTTGTGTTATCCTGTAATGAATGCTCCCACAATAATTCTCATTTTTGGAGGTGTGAGAACTACTTGGTTAGATGTTGTTGGTCATAAATTTGAAGAGCCAATATGTATTGGTTTTCCATAGCAATCGGCATCAAATGTTAATAGATTGTCTTAGGTTTAATCACCCTACTATGAACAAATAATGTGATATGCTTGGATGAAAATCATTATTTCATATTTGTGACTCATATTTGCATTAGAACATTATTCAGGTGAATTTTAAATAGATCTAATCTAATAAGTATTATCTCTAAAATGGGAGATGCAAAACACAGATTCAATGTCTGTAAGAACATATGCTGTGAACAATCATAATTCCAATTTAAATTGAAAATATTATCCCAAACTAGTGTTTGGCAGAGTATTAATTCTTGTTTTAATCAATTTCATCATTTTTTATAGTTTAGTAGAAAGGTTATTCTGGGTTATATGTGTGTACGTATTTTTATATTATTTCATGAAGTCTTAATGGCCTCTAAAACAGGCATTGTGAATACATTTTCAGGATATTTGAGAAGAAAGAAGAACCTCCTTTTACAAACCCTCACTGTTCTGCCTAAACTGTCCTTGGGGCTTACTGAACATAAGACTTGCAGGACTGTATCTTTGCCTTTTAGGCCCTGTTCAAGACAAATATGCAACATACACATACTTATTCATCTGTATTCATCTTATTCATTTAAATGTAGAAAAAGCTGCCTGTGAATTTGAGGAAGTAAAGATGGATTTAAATGCAGTAACATGCATTTAAATTGAGTAACATGCATGGAGTGCACTCAGAAACTGTACTTTGTGCAGGAGGTACGGTGGTCAACAACTCAGAGACAATCCCTGTCCCAAGAGAGTTTACCATCTCTTCAGGAACAGGCATCAAACAAAGAATTAAGAGTGAAATAAATTCCACCAATGAGAAATGACAGTGTGAGTAGAAAAGTTATAACTGCATAATTGGTGCCAATGCAGCATCCCAAAAGATGATGAATTGTGTAGTTATCTTGGCAAAGGGAGCTCAAGGCAGAGAAAACAGATCTTAGAGGAGGGTCCAGCCTGCCTACTTTGTTGAATTGCTCTTAAATAGTCGGTGGTGGTACGAATGACGGTCGACTCTGAGAGCAGACAGCAGTAGTTCTAAATCTAAATCTAAGTCAGCTACCATTACTGAGCCATGTCTTTAGGCAGATTAATTTACCTCTCTAAAAATTTTTCAACTGTTAAATGAAGTTTATAACAGGGTTGTAGTGAAGGTGAAAGGATCATATAACTAAATAATCACAGAAGATAATATTAATCCTTGCTTATACATGGTGATATATAAATTCCTAACTCAAAAATTGGGTTCCACCCTGGCTGGTGTGGCTCCGTTGGTTGGAGCATCATCCTCATGGACCAAAAGGTCATGGATTTGATGCCAGTCAGGGCACATACCCAGGATGCCAGTTTGATCCCTGGCCAGGGCCTGTTGAGAAAGCAAAAAATCAATGTTTCTCTCTCTTGCTCTTTCTCTTTCTCTCTCTCTCTCTCAACACCCCTGCCAAAAGCTAAACGTAATGGGAAAAAATGTCCTCAGGTGAAGATTAAAAACAAAAATTGGGTTCCAATACCAGGGCACTCTACTCAGCACTGTATGTAAGGTACTGTGGATGGGTTCCTACATTAAAGCTTTATAAACACATTATTGCTATTCAAGATTTGGCACAAGAAAAATTAGATGGGAAACTGAAAATACCAGAATCTTTGTTTCCATCTTTAAAATGGTAAACATGGTTTATTGGAAAGGAAAAGGCTGCCTGTGAATTTTAAATGTAGAAAAAGCTGCCTGTGAATTTGAGGAAGTAAAGATGGATTTAAATGCAGGAGGTAGCAGGACAGGCAGCAGGACAGCAAATAAAATTAACTTGGATAAATGACTCAGAGGGTGTTGGCAAAAATTATCTTAATTGTTCTTCTGCACAGGTTATCGCTGAGATAAATATTGAAATTAGATTTTAAAGTGATTGGATTATTTTATGAGCTTCAAGAGCACTTGCAGGTAACCAGCTCAAGCAATAATTTTTTAATCAAACCTCATGATGCAGGAAGTATACTGATCATTCAGAGGTCAGAATGACATTTATGAGCTTGAGAGATTTCTTTCGGTCTCTAAAACTGGCTGAGTGGGCACTGCCAGAGGTAGAACTTCAGTAGAAGGATTTATTAGCCAATACAGTATACAGTTCTTATATCACTAATTAATCATTAGGGCCAAATAGAAGAGCCTGTTTGATACTAACTCAAGTTGTTTTTTACCTTAAGTAGTTTTCAGGAGAATAAGATGCAGATTAATAGACAACATATAAGGTGTAATGCCCCCAAAACTCAAAAATAAATAAATGGGTCCTCTTTTAGTCTCCTACTACTCATAAATTTATTCAAAGATATTTATCAGACAACTAACCTGGGTCATTCATTGAATCAGGCATTAGGACTTGTTATGGGTTGAATTATGTCCCCCCCAAAATTTGTATGTTGAACTCTTAACCTCCAGTGCCTTACAATGTGACTTTATTTAGAAATATGGTCATTGTAGATGTAATTAGTTAAGATGAAATCACACCAGAATAGGGTGGGCCCCAAACCCAATATAAATGGTGGCCTTATAAAAAGGAGAAATTTGCACATAGACATACATACATACACAAGGAGAAGACTGCGTGAACATGAAGAAAGAGATTGGGGTAACAGATGTATAAGCCAACGAATACCAGAGTTTTAACAAACCACCAGAAGCCAGGCAGAAGCATGGCCCAGAGGCTTTCTCTAGCTCTGCTAGAGTGCAGACATTATTTTAAGTACTATAGCAATGCAGTTAAATGTAAAATTCCTTCAGATTTCTTATGCTAACTTTAAGGCCACTAGTTAGAAAGAAATAGAACCTTGAAAATTGGGACAGGGATTTTGGTCAGTACATCTGTTTATCCATTTCCTACAGATATCTGGAAGAAGAGATAAATGACATGATGTTAAATCTACATTAATTCATAGTTAGTAGAAAACAAGTTAGCTGTTGGTCATGGTATTGGAAAGAACAAGATTGGAAAATGAGTGCCAAGGGAATCTAGGAGAGAGGATTGTGAATAAACATTTCAGAATGAGTACAGAATGTGAAAATATTCCTGGCCCACATAAATTGTCTCCAGTGCAGTGAAGGCTCTCACCAAACAAGTGTACAAAATTACCTGTTTTGTGACTGTAAGTCAGCTTCTATCTTTGGCCACTAAATTGTTGTTGAATGGGCCCATTTACCAAGCAGATGCAGTGGCAGGGATGGAGGCTATACTTGGGCTCAATAACACAGACAACACAGAGTTCCCTTTACTAAGATTGATCCGGTCACAACTATTGCTGATTACCCAACATGCCAACAGCAGAGTGAATACTAAGCCCCCAATATGACTGTTCCCAGAAGAGCTGGCCATTCACCAGGTGAAAGTTGATTACTTTGGGTCCCTTTTGACACAAAGGCTGTTGTCATAGGAATATACTCATATCCCAAATATATGTTTGCTTTTATGTCTGCAAAACTACCAAATAACTAAGCAAGAATTACAAAATGCTTTATTCTTCACCTTAATATACTTAAAAAATGACTTTTGCTGAGGGATAAATTTTAAAGTAAAGGAAACATAGCAGTGTGCTCCTCTCAATGTATTCTCTGGTCTTATTAGATTTCGCAGAGAGTATCTGGTAGACAAAATGATGAACTGGCCACCCTAAAGGCTCAGGAATGACACTTGGTAAGTGAAGATAACCTGTGAGTTTGTGGTGTTATTCTATAGGATGCAGAATATGCTTTAAGCGAGTAGACAACAAATAGTTCCATTTTCTCTGCAGATGAACCACATGAGTCTGGGAAACAAGGAGTGGATGTGGGAATAGCCTTTCCTGCTTTTATATCTAATCATGCACCAGAAGCGACCTTGGTGTGTATGGAGAGCTGATGTTTCCACCAGGGAACAGAGTCATTATCCCTTTGAAATTGAAATCCAGACTGACCTTGGGCTATCTTGGGCTTCCCATTCTGATGAAATAATAGGCAAGGAAAGAGATCAGTATATTGGTTTGAATAATTAGTTCAATTACCAAGGAGATATTTGATTGCTTCCAACTTGTGGGGGGAAACAGAATTTTGAAATCCAAGCAACTCAGTGTGGTACCTGTTGTACAGCCACTCTTTTATAAGTTACTGATGGGAAATTGGGGCAACATAATCAAGACAGGACCACTGGGACTCAGGTTCTATAGAAGTCAAGATCTGGGTCACCCCATCAGGAAAAAAAACCCTCACCAGCTGATGCTGCCAAAGAATAAAAGGAACATGAAACTGGTGATCAAATAATGAAGCTATAATTTTCAACAAGCCTTGTAATGTAAGCCTTGGTTTTAGAAGTGAGCACTATGATCATGTATGTTTTATATCCATCATTGTTTTTCTCCTTTGCATTCACCCTTGATACTCGATACTTTATGTGAAGGGCACTGATTCTCAAGAATATTACATTTGAAGTTCCTGGTGAGATTCTAGCTGCACTGACATCTCCTCAAGGTGATATGTAGTTAAAAAGAGTTTGTGTTTCCACTGTGTTTGGGGATTTTTCCTTTGTATTTCAGATTTGTCTTTCTCAACAAAGAACAGGGATGCACACTACATGGCAAAAAGGAATGGCACATGCTAGTTATTCTGCACTTACTTTTACCCTTTTGGATCCATTCTTTTTCCTGAACTGTGTATATAGATCTTTGCCCCAGAACTATGTTAGTTGGTATCTCTTGCCCTCTCACATCTCATTGGCTTCAACCAATAGGAGAAAAAGAGTAAGAGGGTAAAGGCATCAAGTCTGATTTCTGCCTCGGCTTCCTCCATCCCAATGCATGATTTTGACAGGCTGTGTTCCTCTGTGTGTGTCCACTACATTTGAGTAGTCCGTCTCCCACAGCGACAACTATCACTGGGTTCTGATTCTATTTCTTTCTACCCTTATCCCAACAGGTGTTGGAATAGTAATGGCTATCCATCATTTTTGGTCCTTGAATGCTTCAACATCCCTTTTTGGTGTCTCTTAATTCTGCCTATATCTCTGTAATTAGTACCTTCTTTTAACTCATATTAGTTAACTCTTTCAGTGTGTCTTCCATTTTCTGCTAGTATCCTAATGGACTAAATTTATGCCTGCTGAATGTCTTCTGTGATTCCCTAGTTCAGATTAAATCTTACTTGTTTAGAAATAGAAGTTACCTTTTTAAAAAAATCAATATTCCACAAGATACTACTGTTAAATGTGTTAGTTTGACAGGCAGTGGTGATTAGAGAGTAAAGCATTCTGAAGGAGAAGATATCTTCCCTGGGAAGAGATACTTTGAGGATAATGATAGTTTCAGGGTTGTGTTCTATAACCAAGATACTAAATATTTCGAAAGGAGCTATATTCATAACAGCTGATTACATCAACAATCTGTCTATAATATGCTAAAGTAGGATGAATTGGTGAAAATATCATAGTTACAAAGGTGACAAAACTCAGTACATTGAAATAAATAACAGGGAAATTTCTCACGTATGTCTTTATAAATCTACTAGACTTTTTAGGCCAGGATAACACTATTAGTTATGAGGCATGTATATATAATTACTTTGTTGTTTTAGAACAATGATAATGATCTATTTTAAGACTGAAGTATTCTATTGAGTATTGTTCTTTAAGAACATAAACAACTTATTGAAAATACTAACTGAAATCCTGTCTACTTTTTTTATGTTTTGGAGAAGAAAATGTGAAAAAAGAAACCTTCAGAATATTATATAGGATCAATGACTACCACATATCAACTCTGATTAGCCATTGCTTTTGCCACCTACCCAATTCTTTTATTGAGAAATAGAGTTTTATGATTCACATTTAACCTCCCAGTTTTGCTCTTTGGGGGCTAAATGCAATACTGTTGAAACATACTCTTTGAATTTAATAAGAAAATGATCGATTTTAATGCTACCTCAGGAGAAAAGCAGGAGTAATACAATTGAAAAAGCCCACTATTTCTTCCAATATTCCAAAGTCACTGTACCAAACTTGTCAGTTTTAGCCAACTTGTGTTTTTATGTCTGAGCAAAGATGTGCTTCAAAGAAAACTCCCTCGGAAACCTGTGATAAAAGATTACTCAAAGCAAGCTGAATCCATCATCAAATAACTTGTATTTTCTTTTTTAAAAAACAGGAAAAGAAAATAGAGCTCTTACTTGCAATATATTTTAAAAGTATTTTGAGTAGGTTTACTATATTTTTCCTGTGGGAATATATCAGACTTAGACTTGCACTAAGAGGCCTTTTTTTGTAAATAATAGGTGTATAGTCACATAATAATTAAATTAAAATGAAATAACATGAGAGCATTAAAATCAGTTTTTATCAAGGGGTCTTTTTTGGACAATTTTCCAGGAATCCTAAACTCACAGCTATTACATTTCAGCACTTTGACATCCAGGAATGACTTGTAATGCAAATCTTAGTTTCTGTTGTGGACCATAGACTTTATCCCTAAATCCATCCCACACTCCTCAATATCACCCATTCCTACCCCTGGCTGGTTCAGATTGGCCCAAATGAACAGCACACACAGATGCATGTCATGTGCCAGTATCTGAATTGACATGTGAGAGATACTATAGAATGTAGAAATAGACTCACACCTGTACGGTCATCTAATTTATAACCAAGTACCACTACAGTTCAGACTGAAAGGAATAAATTTCAGTAAATTGTGCTAGTCCTTTAGATATCTATAAAGGAAAAAATAAAAATGACCCTTACTAATGCCAAAGTAATTTGAGATATATCCTAGTACTAAATGTGAAAAATAAAACCAAAAGTTCTAGAAGAAAATATAACACAATATCATTTTTACTTGGCAAAATTTCTTAAACAGGACACCAACTATAAAAGAAAAAAATTACTTAATTAAAAAGTTCTATCATCAAAAATACAACAAGAGAATGAAAAGCTACAGAAAGAGATTCCCAATCTGCAGCAAAGGACTTGAACTCAGAATCCTACAAGTCAATAAAAGACCAGCAACATAATTTTTT
>PVKM010024475.1:0-20483 GCA_004027735.1 Carollia perspicillata
GTGGTATGGGATGGGAGTAAAAGACAGAGAACTGTACTGAAAAACAATTAAAATAAAAAACAACAACAACAACAAAAAAAGACATGTTATAAAAAGATCATTATATCAGAATAAACAATTCTGTAAGATAACTATAAAAAAAAAAAGAACAGCATTTAGTCTGTCCCTAAATTTCCCTCTGACCAAGGGCTAATCTTAACCCAGTCATTTTACTGAGGCAAAAGCCTTCTAAGCACTCTACTACTGCGTGAACTAGGAGGTTCTTCACCTTGGCTTGTTGGAACATGAACTCTTCCTGGCTGTATGACACAGACCCGTGTTTCCTCTATATCGTGTCAGTGGTTCTTTTCCTGATCTCAGGTGGTTCCCTCACATACATGCCCTTAAGTCCTCAGATGAACTTAAGGAAACCCTCTGTAGATTTCCAAAGTTCTCTCTCTTTTTTCTGGTACTCTACCCTGCCAACTCTAGACGCCTTGGCCTTCCAACCTTCCTATTTCTGGCTCCTCAACTCAGGTAGACCTTTGGGCTCTGCCTTAGTTTCCCTTCTTGTGCTTATTCCTGAAGTGTCTTTTCCAGCAGTAATCTGGTGTAACCTGGGTCTCACCTCATTTGTTCCCAGGTTATCAAGGACCACTCTACCTCATCACCTAATGTCTGGTCCTAAAGAGCTTCCTGGTGTTGGGGTTGTTTCAGGTTAGTGGGTAAATGCAGTCTCTGTTACTCTATCTTGACCAGAATTGCCCTTTCTATTGATTTTTATATTACTTTATATATTAAGAATGATGACCTTTCATCTCTCATATATTTTAGATTGAAAGCTATATTTAATTTAGTCCTTGTGGAGTTAGTCCTGGAGCCCAGCTCAAAAGGAATAAAACCAAGAAAGTATAAAACTCATGAGTCCAAAAATCGTGCTCCAGTTGACTCATAAGCCAAATTGATTCTTTAATTGGGAAGTTGTGTAATAGTGATGTATCATGTACTCAGTTGGATTGCTTGGTAATAGGAAACCTTGATAAATACTTAGGAATAAACTTTTCTGGAAATAGGTCAGGTCTATATGTTCAGGCAAATTAAAAACAAAATAAAAGCAGCTAAATATAAAAACATTAAATTTAAGTCATATTTAATTCATTTCTTCATTTAATATACTTACATTAAGCATTGCTATGTGGCTAGGGCTCTTAAAAACACAATATAACTTGATACTAAATATGAACAATAAAACAAACCTTAGTTGACACATGTACGAAGGATGGTACATCATTGACATGTCCTAAATTTGTCTAAAAATTATAGAAGTAGTAAGTACCAGGAGATACTTCAACACTTTGAAGCAAAGACTTATTTTGAAGTGCTGTTTTCTTTCAGAAGTTGAAGAAAAACAAAAGTAGATTGCTTTCAAATGAGGGCAAATAAGAGTTTATCGAAAATGTATCATTTAAATATCAAAGAGAATTAGCTTAATAGAAGAACAATGTGAAAATATTTGGCCTCTAGTATATTATGCACAGTATTAGTGTATCAGATATTTACATTAATAAATTTAGTACTTCAAAAGATAGTTCTGTCATTTCACTCCCCATGACGATTTGTTCAAAATAAAATTCGATATTTCCAAAAGTACAGATCATGTAATAGAATAAAAACAGTTCCAAATTGCAGGTTTGGGTTATTCATTAGAATACTTAAAATTCGGCATGAAATCCCCAAGTAAAGGCAGATGCCCAGAACTTCCACACATTATTTCCATTGCCAACCTACCACAATGAATATAAAACCCTTATCAGTATCTACTATATTAGTTAATAAACCCATCACAGTCAATGACCGCAAATTACTTGTGAATGAATTCTTTATTTTGAAATAATTTTCAGTTTATAGAAAAATTACAGACTATACAGAAAGTTCCCATATACCCTGCTTCCCACAAGGTTTTCTTAATGCCAACCCTTCACATAAATTACTAAGGTACCTGTGTCAAAACTAAGAAACCAACATTGACACATTACTATTAACTCAACTTTAATTATGTGGAATAACTTATTAAGTAAAGCATTACTTAAATAATAAGTATAGACATGAGCCTTTTTAAGAAAAAAATACTCTATTTTGGCTAATCAATAATACCCTTAAGTTTTCCACGTGTAACTCTACATTGGGTGCACTTCAGAAGAATTGAAAGCAAACTAATCAGGACAAGATTTACAATGACGTCTTGGAGAGCGCTGCTCTGCCTCTCATGTTGAGCTCAACGTGAATTAAGATAGACACAGTGGCACCATACTTCAAGGGCCGAAGGGCTCTGGGAAAGTTGGGTTTCCAGTTTTTCCGATAGGATTTTTAAATGCTTTGCATTTACTTTTTCTTTCTAATTTGCTCAAATCGTACCTATATTTACATTTTCTTCAAAAAGACTAGGACTAGTTATTTGACCATTCTTTTCTGTTTATGTATTAACACACCCATAAAAGTAGTCAAAGCACACAAATGTTTGCATTTTTATAAATGGCCTTTATGGAAAAGAATCAGATTTCATGAAATAGAGATCATCCCAGGAAATCTGGGGTGTAGAGCTTTTGTCTCCATGGCAACCAACTAACTGGTTGCACCTGGTCCTCCAGGGTAATTAATTTTCTGCGTGCTGGGATGGTCTGCTGATTCTCATAGCCAAACAAAAAAGAGGAAACAAGATGACCTTTCTTTAAAACAAAACAAACAAATCTCACATCGAGATATGCTCTAATTTCACTCTCACAATGGGTTTTAGATTTGAGCAATAACACGGAGGCCCAATTTTTGGTTCTGTTGAACTTCAGTTTCAGAGAGAGTTACTGAGTTAGCCGTATTTGTGGGCTCTCAAAGATTCTTTTCCCCTGCTCGAACTAGTTCAGCTGTGTCACTACCTGTTTGTGGGTACAGTGTACTTCACTGAGAAAGAGAAAGAAAAGTGTCAGAAGACACACATACTGAGTATAGGCATACCTCAAAAACAGTGCGGGTTCGGCTGCAGACCACCACAATAAAGTGAGCTTTGCAATGAAAGGAATCGTAATCTTTCTGTTGGTGGAGGGTCTTCCCTTCAATTTGTAAAAAACGCAGTATCTGTGAAGCACAATAAAGCCAAGTGCCACAAAACCAGACGTGCTGGTACCTTGACCTTGCCGGCATTGCAGAATCACTGGCACGCTTTTAAAATAAGCTCGTGTCTGAGCTCCGTCCTTCAGAAATTCTAACCTAATTAATTAGTTTGGGGTGGGGCCTAGGTGCCAGTTTTTTGTTTTTGTGGGGGTTTTTGTCATATGTTCTAATAAACAAACAAATAACATTTAAAAATATATATTTTATTGATTATGCCATTACAGTTGTCCCATTCTCCCCCCTTTTTCCCCTCTGCCCTTGCACACCCGCTCCCACCCACATTCCCCCCCTTTAGTTCATGTCCGTGGGTCATACATGTAAGTTCTTTGTGCCAATTATTTTCAAAAGCTAATTAGAATATGCAACCATAGTTAACCATCGGGATTAGGTGGTATACTAAGGTGGTGAACTTGGACCAGTGAAGTCCTTTGTGGATAAAGGTCAGGTAAATATTCAAGTAAGTTCGTTTGCTCCTTAACACTCCTTCTGTGCCACAAACTAATGAAAGCTTCAGGGACTGCCAAAGGTGAAAGATTTAGACTACAATGCTTTTTCATTTTGTTCACTGTAACCAAACAAAAAATTGACTAGGTATTCCGTCACCCAAAAGAAGTTATGGTGGCAGGGGAGGATTGCAGTCCTGTGCGTGTGCCGTGGCCAGCCAGGTGTGGTCCTGCCTGGACAGAGGTGGAGGCGGTACTTCAGGGAGGACAAGGGGAAGGGCTGCTGTTACAACCACAGGGCTCTGCCGTCTGTGCTGTGACTGGGGGGCCCTAGGAACAACAGAGGGTGTGAGCACCCTCCCACTGGGCCTCCCCTTTCCCATCTAAGTTGGCTCTGTCATAAATTTTTGACAGTCGTGTTCCTTTTTTTTCCAACCCAAATGTCACAAAGTTAAGCTTTGGGGATATACCTTCCATCTGAGGAAGTTATACTGTCTGAATCTCAACACGCCTCATCTTAGGAAGGTTTCCCAGCCATATGCTGGAAGAGACCGTACTGGCTCCAAGGGTGGTTGTAAAACTCTCAGGAAGTCGCTAGCAAGCTGCTAACCTGCTCCTAGCTTGAAATCGGCCTTGGTGGGGGTATAGACACCATGGTAATCAGAAAAATGTTACAAGTCAGGGCTTCCTTTCTTCTGGAGAGGGAGTTGTTAAACATTTACCTACACACCACTGGTTTTCAGCTATCTGAATGAGAGCGGAAGAATGAAATTTGACTAGGCGTCAGGTATTTGTCAAGATCTTACTTTTATAGACATGGAAAGTGAGATTCGGGGAGTTTAAGTGACTTATCAAGAAAATTGCTGGTGGACCCAAGAAAAGATGCAAGTTCTCCAGAGTGTCTACACCTGTGTTGATTCTGGTCTACATAGCAAATGCTTTCAAATGTCAGTTCAGAAATCTACAAATAAACATTACATCCATCTACACAATATTATATATTAGGGGCCCAAGTTATTGGCTGTTGTAAAAATGGCAAAATGTTGTAATAACTAGATAATAGAGTACTACGCACCCATAAACAAGAACAAGGGAGACTTCTATGTGCCGAAAGAGAATGATCTCCAGTGTATGTTGATAAGGGAAGCAAGCCCAGTGTAGGGTAGTGTACATCATATGCTACCTTTCATTTGCAAAGGGAGAAATAAAAATGCACATGATTATATTTGCAAAAAAAGGACACACTGGAAGGCAAACAGGATCCTAATAAAAATGGCTCCCTAACAGGTGGGAGTGAGACAGAGGCAGGTTGGGTACATACAACCCATTGAAGGCTGTGACAATTGACAGCTGGTAACAGCCTATAGTGTCCCCTGTAAACATAAATGATTTCACAGAATTTCAACATCAAATGAGGTTACACCATAACAGTGATAAAACTAGGCCCCCAAAAGATATTCCAGACACAATGCAACCATAAAAGTAACAAAGTATTTTTCTCTCTTGGCTAACAGGAATTATTATACTTTTTCTACCTTGACAAGTCTAACTTCACTTTATTTCTCTTGTCTCCTACAGAAAAAAATAAGATTCTCAATCACTTAATTGCCTCTGTTTCCTTCCAGCACCTAATTTGGTCAATTCTCAAGTCTGAACATCGAAAAGAATAATAGTTCTGAAATTATTAACATCCAAGAATACATAACAAATTCATGCAAGAGAAGCAGTTTATTATACCAATTTGATTTCATTGTTATCTGTTATAATGAGCCATATACTTGTATTCTCAATGAGTAAAAAGAAACTAATTGGATGCATGGTACAAGAAAGAGATGCTGAAATGAAGCAAAAGTGGGAAAAATATTCATCTACAAAATTTGACATGTGACTTGAAATTTCTCTACTTAAGAGATAAGTCTTTTCTTCAGTCACTACAAATTCATCTCAAAGTAAGACTTTGACCTTCTTGCCAAGTTCTTGTAACTTCCTGTCCGTAATGAAATGAGTAGTGCTGCTCATTCGGTCTCTGAGCAGCAACCACGTACCTGGCACCAAAGATTCAGAGATAAATAGGATCTGGTCTCAGCTATCAAAAAGAGTACTTCCTAAAAGGTGAACCCAAATTGCTTCTGTTTCTTCTCAGTTCTGTTCACACATCTATTACCCAGGGCAGCTCCTCTGTGGATATTTGACCAATGTCTGTCTTCCGTCTCCACAATAACTAGTGGCTCTGGGAGAGCAGGGACCACATACATCTTATTCACCATTACATTCCCAGTCCTGCAATGCATTTAATATAAGTAGACTCTTGTACTGGGTTGGATCATGTCTCCCCAGAGTTCATGTTCACCCAGAACCTCAGAGTGTAACCTTATTTCCAAAGAGGTCTTTGCACATGTAGTTAGCTGAAGTCATACCAGACGAGGTCATACTGAATTAGGGTTAGTCTTAAACCCAATGTGCTGTGTCCTTATAGGAAAAGAAGATGCACAGAGACACACACAGGGAGGGAAAGGTCACATGTTGCCAGAGGCAGAGATTGCAGTGATGCAGCTACAAGCCAGGCTGAGTGTCCAGAAACCACCAGAAGCTAGGAATAGGCAAGGAAGGCAAGAAAAGGAAGACTTGCAATGACTTTCCCAGGTTTTCAAGCTTTTTTGAAAGCATAAGAACCTATGTCTCCAAGCAACTTGGAAGGCATATGGCACAGTGTTTAAGAAACAGGACTTCCAATTAGTGGCTCTGGGTTTGAATCCTGGTCCTATCACTGTGAACCTTGGGCCAGTTGACGCAACCTCTGTATGCTGTCTCCACATCTGTAAAATGAGGGAGTACTAATAACTACCCTTGATTGTGAAGACAAGGCAATGCAATTAGGCACATAAAGTATGACCCTGCACTACTCAGTGCATAGCCCTAAGCCACGTGTGTGTGGCCATTCAACACTGAACTGTGGCTCCCCCATGTTAGATGTGTTGGAAGTAAAATTTGGACCAGATTTTGAACACATTGTGTGAAGAAAATAATGCCAATACCTTGTTTGTACTTCTTTGATATTATTGTATTATAAATACAGATATTTTTTAATATATTGGGTCAAACAAAATATTAAATTTCACTTCACCTTTTTTTATGTGCGGCTACTAGAAAAATTAAAATCACACACGTGGTTCCGATGTACATCTCATATTATACTTTTATTGAACATACATGGAATAAAGGGTGCCTGGGCACAAACAAAATTGCTTCCACTTAACAATATGATGAATCATAGAATTTACTGTTGGGTTCTGATTCAGAAGTCGGATATACAAGATTAGCATGGGGCCGTGAAATAACTCTGTGCCTAGGAAAGATCCTACACTGTTGACCCACATAGATGCCCCTGCCGTCTTTATCTGTTCTTCCTCAGTCTCCATTCGGTGAGCCCCTGCTGTGTGTCTATACCAAGTACTGTGCACTCACCATCTTGTGAATAAAATAGTCCTCTTCTTTGTGAGTAACATATGTAACTTACGTTATATGTGCTATTTAGTACCGATGTTAGGGTTTGCATGATGTTACCATACATCCCAGGCTCCTGAATCACATAATCCTTCTGGGGTGGGAAAGAAATGGCAGTCACATAGGAGCCCGTGCCACAGCCATCCTGAGCACCTGCAACCTGGGCGTGTCTGTAAGAGTGTGATTCTGGTCTTAACATTATCTGATCCACCTTTGTGGGAACAGGGCAAGAATCCTTTCTGGAGAGAGAGCAGAGAACCAGAAAACCTCCTAAAGCCTGCCATTGCCTGCAAGCACCTCGGACACTTGAAACCCTAAAGCTCCTTGCCCTCCAGACATGAAATATGAGCCTCCCGAAATACTTCTCTTTTGAGTTGAGGTTCTGAAGAAACTACTCCCCAGGAGTTTCTGACATTTCAATTGAATTAATCCCTAAAAGAATTGTAATCTCCCATTAAGAGATGATCTTATCCTTGGCAGCTCTGCCGAGGCAGGACAAAGGGGAGAACAAAGTACCAATCTTGTCCCTGTTGGGACTGCATTTCGGCTGTGTACTCTTTGAGGAAAGAAAGGGCATGAGATATTCTTGGCACTGACTTTGTAATCTCTCAACCAAAAGGAGCAAGGCGGTCATGAGCTTTGGATAAGGCATTCACCTTCCCCACCAAGAATTTACGTTAGAAGACACGGGAATGATAATGCTTCTTTCTGTTTTCATTAGGCACTGAAACTACCTCTTCCTCATTACAAGATAGAGTGAGAGTGAGAACTTTCTGGGTCCCTGGAGTGAAAGTATGAAGAGTACTGGTTAGATGTCTTTTTACCTTGACCTGAAAGATACAGGTAAGTTTAAGGACCAGGTAGCAAGAATTTGAGACTCTTCTTGATTTGGGCTGGAAATATCTTACCCATGAACTCCCTCCAAGTCCTGCGACTAAGCCTATATGCTTAATGCATTTTTCCCACAGCCTGAACGTTTTCAGGGGCCCCTCCGCCTCTGAAGACCAGTCCTTCGTGTCCAGGCTGCCCCTGCCCTCCTTCAGTCTGCCCGTCACGGTGTGGTTTTCCTCCTCACTATCACTTCCCTCTCTGGCAGCCACTCTTTCTTCCCACTGCCCGTCATGGTTGGGGTGTCTGTGCCTGCTGATTCTGTTTCCCCACCTGCTCTCTCTCTCTCTCTCTCGTGTACTTCAGTCTCCCTTCCACTGACTCCACTGGAATAGTTCTCAATGACAGAGACCCCGGTCACCAAATCCAATGGCTGCTCTGCCATTCTCGTAGTCCCTGGAATCCCAGTAACATTCCACCCAACCGACTCCCACCATACTGACATGCTCTCTTCTCTGGTAACACGGCCCTCCTGGCTCTCCGGTAACCTGCCTGCCCGCCTTCATCTCTTTGGCTGAATTCTTAGTGTTAGAATAGCACAAGCTTCACTACTAGGCCCAAGTGTCTTCTTCCTTGATATTCTTTTCCAAGGCTGTGCCATCCATGCCTGGGATTCCAATTGTCCAATTACACACTTTAAGTTTTGTCTCTAGCTCAGAACTCTCTTCTGAGTTCAGGCAAGTTGTATATTCGACCACTTAAATGTCTGGCAGGCATCTCAAACTTAATGTATTCAGAACACGGTTCCTAATATGTCTCCAGACCCTTCTCCAGACCCCTACCCCAGCCTTGGCCTTCCTGAGGTGACACATGCCCGTGCAGCCCCAGGGCATGTCATTGCAGGAATGTCCCACTGCCCTCCAAGCTGCACAAGTAGGAACCCAAGCCTCTTATTTTCTTCACGTCTGATAGCCAATCAATCACCAATTTCTAAATATCATTTTATCTCTACTGCAATCACCCTACTGGGTTTACACAAAAGCCTTTCGACCAGAGTCCCACCCCCACACTCTTCCAGCTAAAATCCTGCAACAGCCGGAACGCATCTTAACATGTGCCTCACATCAATTCACTCCCTTACTTAAAACTGTAATATTGCCCTCTACTTCTGTTTGGATATTTTCTCCAAATCATGAAAACAGCTCACAAACCCCTGCATTATGGATCCAGTGGATCCAGCCCAGTGTCCCCCAGCCTTGCTCACACCCCTCTCCCCCTAGTTGCTCTTTTCAGGCCACACCCATTCTTTGGTTCCTCCAAGAGCCGAGCTCTGTTCCGCTCAGAATCCTCATGCATTTCATCCCCTCGTTCCCTTTCCTCTCTCCTTGCCTTTGCATCCATTAGATTTCAGCTGAAATGTTTTTTTTTTCATGAAGTCGTTTTGACTTCCCAAGAAGACCAAATCTTTGTAATATATGCTCTCTCATGTAATGCATCTGAGTATTTACTCTTTGATCTTATAAACAGTATAAGAATTGTAATTAAATTACTACTTGTATAATTAGTATTTTAATGCTCATTTATCCTCCCCATGAAGACAGAGAAGAGTAACTTTTTTTTGCCACTGAGTCTCTGTACATGGAGATAGTAGTTGCCTAATAAATACCTGTTCAGTGAATAACTAACATTTAGATGGCATAGGAAGAATATAAGGATTTTCTTTTATACATATCTACAATATTACATGCTTTCTTGTCTTTTGTTTTAAATGAATGTTTAATTAAATTACAGATATTTAAGTAAAAAATTGAGAATTTCTGAAATCAATCCATAATGACATAAATTTGAAGAAAAATAATTGACCTACTGTTATCACAGCTAGATGGCAAATGCCAAGCTAGGAGAATAGGTACCACAGAAATAATTTTTTTAAAACAACCTAATAATATTAAAAATAATTGTGGTACTAAAATATTATTGACAACTTTGCAGCTATGTGTCTGCCTGAGAAATACAAATATCTTAAATTGGTCCCTTTGAACGCAACTAGAGCAGTCTTTCTCAGCCTTCTTGTTTATCATTGCCCTCTTAGGAGCCATTTTAAATATTCTTTTCTACTCATTCTCCCCCAGCCTAGAAGTTTTAGTAGTACAGCTACACCATGTATCTGCTTACGTAGGGCATGTATATGTGTGTTTCCTGCACGTGAACATAAAATGTTTTACTCCTCAAGAACAAATGGTTCCCCTAGGGGCCACGTTGTCCCTATTGAGAATGTATGAACTGGAGTGATCCTTTGAAGATAACGATGTGTAACCAACAAATTAAGGCTCACTTACAATCCCTGTCAGAGGACTAAAGGGTGCGGAGGGGCCTCTGCTGCCTTCTCACCTCTGCAGAGGTGTCTCCAGCTGGTTGGCTTGTCTGTGGAGCGAACCAGGTAGTTACGGTAACACACTGCTCCACGTGGACACTGCGGCTCGATCCCCGCTGCCTTCAGGGACAGGAGGGAATTTCATCCAGAACTAATTGTTCTACAGAAGATCCCCAAATTACTGCAAATGTTAATAGCCAAACTATTACTGAACAAAAGGCAAGCTCGAGACTATAATGTAATAATATTATCACAAAGGAAAGAATTTCTGGATAGAAAGTGGTAAGCTTTTGCTCTACTTGGTGTTGATTACTATAAAATATAGAAGCACGGAGGAAGTATCAAACAGAACATTAGTTTCAGTAAATATGGTTTTCTGGATAAAAATCCTATTACTTACCGATGATTAAATTCTTGAACACCTAAGAGTAACCAGTTAACATTGGAATCTCTTTCTATAGTTGATACATTTGCCACATTTCTACTACCAAAAAGTGTTTCTCCTTGATACTTTTTTCTATTATGTAAGAAAACTTTTATTATTATTATTATTAAGAGTTGTGTGCTTTTGAGGCTGTTTTTTCATTGACCAAGTCTTAAGGTTATGAAGGACTTTGAGCTGGAAACCATGGTGATGGCTTTTGTAAATATCACATTAGCATAATAAGCAGCAGATTTTGATTTTGCAGTGGGAATACACATTTTCTCCAGTACTAAAAATAAATCATTGAAATTATTTTGAAACCAATTGCAGTAATCCCAGTACATAAACTGGATCTCAGGGAGAAATCTTGTCTTCCAGGTGAGCCTGCTGGTCTGGGAACAAAGCAGGTGTGCAGTTGCGTGCATCCTTGACCTAACCTTCAGACTTCTTACCCAAAATAACTGACTTTGATAACCAATAAGTTTCACAAAAGAAAATGTCCTCATCTCACTTGATTATCTGAAACTACATAAACTTCTTGAAAAGCAATAAAGACAACCTGAAAAAAATGGTTCATTTTATATGCATCATTCTTAGATGTGGTGAAATATCTTCTTAAGGTGTTAAGATTTAGATGTAAGCATGGTGATGAAATACTAATGAAGACTAAATTTCCTACTGATCACCTGCTTAGAGGCATTTTGTGTTCCTTGTCAATAATAGTATTGAATGCAATTTATTAGTACATCTTGATGTTTTAGCTCTTTTATGGATCATTGAGTAGCTACAGCTACAGTACCTTCAATTGGCATAGCAGGCAAACCTTCGTGGATATTCTTTATGATTCCTAGAGTGTGTTGAGGGTCAATGGAACTGTTGTGGAAAAATATTTTGCTTCCTGTCACATTCAGGCCACCACAGAACTCACTGATGGCCTGAACCTCTTGAGCCACTGAGCACTACTGAGCTCAGGAACACAGATATCTAAACATGCCTGAAGAAAAATGGCAAAGAAAACAAGATAAAATTGTAGGTGCTGCCCAAAAATGTATAAAAAGAATTATATACCACAAACAACTAGAATGTATCCTAGGTATGCAAGACTGGCTCAACATTTGCAAATCCATTAATATAAATCACTCACATCAACAGACTAAAAAAGGAAAATCACATGATCATATCAACAGATGATATCAATGGATACAGAAAAATCCAATATCCATTTCATGATAAAAACTCTCAGTAAACTAGGAAGAGAGAGGAAGTTTCTCAACTTGATAAAGACTACTTACAAAAACCCTAGAACTAGCATCATAATGTTGAGAAACTCAAATGTTTACCACTAAGATCAAGCGGTAAGGATATTTTCTCACTACTCTTTTTCAACGTTGTACTGGAAGTTTTTGCTAATGCAATAAGGCAAGAAAAGGAAACAAAAGATATGGAGATTGGGAAGGAAGACATAAAACTGTGTTTGTTCCTGGATTCATAATCATCTAAGAAGAAAATCTGAAAGAAGCGACAAAAATACTAGAACTACTAAGAGATTACAGCAAGGTTGCAGGATGCAGGGTTAACATACAATAGTTGATTGGTTTCCTATATACTAACAGTGAACGAGTAGAATATGAAATTAAAGTCACAATGTAATTTACATTAGCTCCCCCCAAAATGAAATACGCAGGTAGAAATATAACAAAATATGTATAAGATCTATATAAGAATGACCACAAAACCCAAAAAATTCTGGTGAATAAAATCAAAGAATTACGAAAATGTAAATTCCATGTCCATGGTTAGGAAGACTCAGTATTGTCAAGATGTCAGTTCTTCCCAACTTGATCTACAGATTCTCAATCAAAATCTCTGCAAGTTATTTTGTGGATATCAACCAGCTGATTCTAAAATTTATATGGGGAAGCAAAGACCCAGAATAGCCAACGCAGTATTGAAGGACAAAAACAAAGTTGGAGGACTGACACTACTCAATGTCAAGACCTACTATAAAGCTACAATAATCAAGACAGTATAATATCTGTGAAAGAATAGACTAGTAATACAAAATAGAGAGCCCAGAAACAGGCCCACATAAATACAGTCAAGTATCTTTAGCAAAGATAATACAAATACCATGGAGCAAAGAGCGTCTGTTCTACAAATGGTGCTGGAACAACTGGACATCCACATGGGAAAAATGAATCTAGACACAGATCTTATACCTTTTACAAAAGTTAACTCAAATGAACAGCAGATCTAAATATAAAATCAAAAGTATAAAACTCTTAGAAGATATCATAGGAGAAGACCTCGGTGACTTTTTGTATGTTGATGCCTTTTTAGATACACCACCAAAGGCATAATCCATCAAAGAAATAATTGATAAGATAGACTTTCTTAAAATTAAAAACTTCTGCTCTCCAAAAGGCTGTATTAAGAGAATTAGAAAACAAGCCACAGACTAGGGGAAAATATTTGCAAAACACACATCTGATAAAGAATGGTTACTCAACATGTACAAAGAGCTCTTAAAACTGAAGAATAAGAAAACAACCCAATTAAAAAATGGGTCAAAATCCTTACCAGACATGTCACCAACTAAGCATAGAAAAAGATGCTCTACATCGTATGTCACCAGGGATCTGCAAATTAAAACAACAGTGAGATGTCACTACACATCTATTAGAATGACCAAAATCCAGAACACCAGCAATGCCAAATTTTAGAGAGGGTGTGGGGCAACAGGAACTCTCATAAATTGCTGGCAGGAATACAAAATGCTATGCCCACTTGGGAAGACAGGTTGGCAGTTTCTCAAGACTAAACATCTCTTACCACACAATCCAGCAATCACACTTCTCTTCATTTACCCAAAGTAACTGAAAACTTATGTCCACACAAAAACCTGCACATGGATGTTTATTGCGGCTTTATTCATAATTACCAAAACTTGGAAGCAATCAAGATGTCTTTTAGCAAATGAATGAATAAACAAACTGTGGCACATCTAGACAAAGGACTATTAGTCAACACTAAAGAGAAATAAGCTATCAAGTCATACAAAAATCATAGAAGGACACTTACATGCATAGGACTAGGTAAAAGAAACCGATATGGAAAAGCTACATACTACATGGTTCCAGCTATATGACAACCTGGAAAAGACAAAACCAGAGCGACAGTAACAATAGCAGCGGCTTCCAGAGGTGGGGGTGCTAGTGATAAAAAGACAGAGCACAGAGGACTACAAGTGCCCATATGTTATTATAATGATAGAGACGTGTCACTATGCATTTGTCCAAACCCACAGAATAGAGAACACCAAGAGCAGACCCCAAGGTAAATTGTGGATTTTGAGTGATTATGACATGTCAGTGTAGCTTTATCCTTGGTAAAAGAAAAAAAAAAGTACCACTGTGGCAAGTGATGTTGATAACAGGGAGGCACACGTTGGAGTAGGGGCCATATGGGAAATCTCTGTACCTCTCTCTCAATTTTGTTGTAAATATAAAACTACTCTAAAAAATAAAGTCTTAAAAAACTGTAGGTTCTGAAAAGCAAGATTGTGAAGTGTAAGAAAGACATTCAAAGATTATGGTGATTGTGTGGCTTAATTCATTTTCTTTTCCCCTGAGAATCTGTATTACCTAAAATAGCTAAAGGAATTTCTTTAGTCTGGAAAGGGAATTATTGAAAACTTAATCTTCAAGGTGTTTCTAAGAAATGATTTCTCATGCAAATCTTTCTGATTTGCTGATTATCAGTTCCTTGGCACCGACCTATTGTGTTTGGCCCAGTAAGACATCATCTTATCTACATACATTATGTATTTTCTAACTTAGCTAAAGGAACATTCTCTAGAACCAGCCTCTACTTCCCAGAATCGAGTTCTTGAATACGGAGTAATTAGAAAGAAGAAAGAAGTCCTTCTCTGAGTGAAGAATTACCAATCTCTAAATGCCGTGATACTAAAGAGGAAGTCTACTACTATCACATGATGAGTTTCATTAATGACCCTGGCTTCGTTGCACAAATCATTTATTCTTTTTCCATCTCTCTTCTGTCATTCAAATGCATACATTAATACATACAGGCTTAATAATCTTTCTCACAATATCTCTCAATATTAACAGACTTTTTTGTTTATTTGACATACTTCATAAACATGCAGCTGTTTGGATAGGATTGTGTTTATGAAGAGAATTACGATTCCAAAAGTTTTATCAAATAAAGATGAAATAACAAGCTGTGCTCGTCACAGTAGGTTTTAATGCAGAATAATAAGATTTACATACAAGGAAGATAGAAGCTTTGATTTGGTTTATAAATATGTGTCATATTACTGTGCTTGAATCCACAGTATTTCCTACATCTTACTCTATGGGGCTCAAATAAAAGTTACTCGTTTTTAAAACTTAAATCCTTGCATGGGTCAGAGACTGTTAGAGATACGTTATTGTGGATTTGGGGCCGAGGTCCCAGGAACGTCCATACCCTAGCCTAGCCCAGCTCCTCCTCCTGTGAGAGTCTTTACTGAGCAGTTAAGCAGGGAGGGATGTGTCCCACAGGACTTTTCCGGCTGGATGCTTGGCTCCAGCCCAAAGACAGAGCATTAGTAAAGGGACTACAGGTGTCATAAGTCACTGCTGCCCAAAAGCCACCTTGAAACAAGAAGAGCAGAAGAGCCTCTTTTTTGCCTTTGCACAAAGCCCGTGCTTGCATCTTGGCTGTAGACATGGTGGTAGGAGAAAACTCAAAGCAGAGCCTGCTGATCTCTTCAAGGAAGAACAGAGTACAGGGGCCATGAGAAAGGGGGCCTCCAGTGCCAAGGTAGGCCCACCCCAGTGCTCATCAAACATTCTGGCTTTAGGTCGGTCTGAGCCTGAGGATCTGAGAGCCCAAAGAAAGAGTGAATGAAAGAGCCAAGGAAAAAGTGAGGCTGCCCCTCCTGTATCCTAGGAACAGAAATACACCCAAAGGAAACAGAGCAGAAGAGGCGATGGGCCTTCTCCACACTCTAGTGGAAGAGACACAGGAAGACGAGAGGCCACAGCGAGTCTCTGCTGCAATACAGGGGCCTTCGCCGGAGACACGGTTTTTAAAAGTATGACCCAATCGATATCCTTGACTTTGACTAAGTCATAGCCTATTCTTCATTAAAGAATTTGAGAGTGTGGAGACTTAGATAAGAGAGACAAGAGCTTCAATTCTAAACTTTTCATGATTTTTACCGCTTAAGATATTTTTACATAGTATTATAATATGTTTGCATCTTCATGTACAAAATATCTGCACATGCAATGAGTCTACTCATGTACAATGAATTTCCTCCCCTTTACTGTATGAAACTACCTGTGAAGTCCTTCGTTTTATTAGCTTCTGTTTACAGTGGACAGTTCTCAAGATCAGAAACTCTATCTTGCTCTGCAAACCAGTAAATATAAAAGAGCATTATAAACCAGTGAGAATAAAGTTGACTAAACGTGATCTGTCTTGCTTTAAATATTCAATAAATCATGGCTATCATTTGAATGGAAATCATTTGAATTCTAAAATTCAAAAACACACGGAAATTTCAATTATTTTACTTCCATTTTTCTGTACACCTGCAACAGTTCCTATTCTGTGAACATACGAATTGCACTAGAGCAGATGTCTATGGTTTAGGAAGTTGTCAAATTATCCTTGGCTGTGATAGAAGCTTGTGCTATGTTCGAGTGGTCAAATCAAAGACAGTCAGGAAGCCGGGATGGAACCTCACTTTTTTCCCAGGCCTGGGTCACTTCGCCCAACACTTACCTAGCGGCTGTCCTGTGCCAGGCTTTGTCATAGTGCTAGAGAGTTAAAGACAAATTAACACCATCTCTAACCCTCAGCAAGGGTCCTGAGGGAACATCAAGGAGACAACTAGAAACTCGGGCTGTAAGCTGACCTTTCCCAAGAAGACTCTACAGCCACACCACGTGTCTACGCTGACCCTGCTCCCTTCTCCCACTGGCAGCAGCGGTCACCTCCAAACTTCTGTTCTCTCCAGGCCTGGGCTTTTTCAGGGTATGCCCCCTTCCCGAGCCCTTTTAAAATGCCTTTGAACAAAATATTTCAAGAGTCAATTAGCCTGAAACACTGTCTATAATTCTGATTTTAGAGGCTTCTTCACACCTAAAGTCTGTGTGAGTTTTTCAGCAGCAGTAGGCTGAATGCCAAGTCTTCAGAGCTACACCCGGGTGGCTATGTCAGTTAGCAGGGAGGAGGCCTTAAGTATTGCCCCTGAAGTGTCCAAAATCAGATACAAGACCACAGAAGCTCTCAACACTCACTGGGCTTCAGAGTCATAAGAGAAAGTTTAAAAACCTACAGATTCCTGGGCCCCGCTCCCAGAAATTTTAGTTCGGTTAGCCTGAGAATGACGTCAGACATGGTTTTCATTTATTTTGTTCTATTGTCATTCTGGGGTGCAGCCAGGTATAACTTGCTTTCTATGGAATTTGAGATGGGGTGAAGGATTTTTTTTCAGCTGAATGATGCTCGACTGGTGTTCAAAAACACAAAGGGAGATTCTGGATTTATTCTGTTTCTTAGGTATTTCTGCTGCCCCTTTTATTAAAGTGATTTGATTTGTGTATGGCCAGCTCCTCAAACTCATTCACTCTTCTCATTCCACCTGCTATAAGCTCAGCGTTTGGGTCCCCCAGAATCCATACGTGGAAGCCCTAATCCCCAATGTGACAGTATTTGGAGACTTGGGGAAGTAATTAGATTTAGATAGGGTCCTGAGTGGGGAGCCACCCTGGTGGATTAATGACTTTATAAGAAAAGGAAGAGCCAAGAAAGCACTCTCTCCCCAACTCACCCCTGCGCTCCCCTGCCCCCACCCCAGAGGACACAGTGAGAGTGGCTATCTATAAGCCAGGAGGCAGGTTCTCACTAGGAACTGAATCTGCAGGCACCTTGATCTTGGACTTTTTGTAGAATGTAGCTGGATTATGGAGTACTACAAATTTGGGAAGGTATAAATAAGGAACCGAAGTTTTTGGCCACGTGGGCACGATGAAAAAGGCAGTCATGCAGGGACCCAGGAGGTGGGTTGCATTTATGAGAGGATGAGAACATTCTAACACTTGGTTACTGACCAAGTTATTGACTTAAAGACATCCGTTCATAAAAGAATAACCAACGGAACTGCCATCACGCAGCTGGGAAGAGATTTGGCCAGAAATGTGTGACTTTCCTCACCTCACTTGTGACAAGTCAAAAATCTCCTTCTCGCTTATTCTTAGAAAAATATGTTTTACCAAGAACCTACCATTTAGGAGCTCAGAGTGTTTTTTTCTGAACACCCCTTTCAGAAAGGGTATTCCATTACTATGACATGTTAAGTATTTCTGGAGCTCTGCAGGGAGGGGGTTGTTCGAGCTTGGTCTGGTTTTGGTTTTCTGAGAGGGGAAAAGAGAGAGCAGCTGGGCAGTGAAATGGTCCTTCAGGACAGAAGCAGGTCGCGTGGTTTTGATTAGGAAGCCTTGTAGTGTCTACTCAGCTGAGCAGTAAATCAGGGGGGTGTTCTCTTGGGCATTCTGACAACTGAAGCCCAGCTTCCCTGCATTTAGAAATCAGCCACGAATCCTCACATTAACTGCAGACTTACTGCGGACTCTGGCTTGGTTGTCCAGTCACACTCCACCCGACTTCCAACAGCCAGTGCAGAAAAACAGATCTAGCTGCACCCTGCGGAGGCTGGGGAAGGCCTGTCTCACTTCCAAGCATTATAATTCTCTCTACACCATCATTTTGGTCCACACGGCAGGAGGGTGCTCAGGTAAACACCTATTCTCTCCAGGGGAAAGAGTTGCAGAAATTACCCAGTGCTTCCAACTAGTCTCCTATGGTTTTATATAGAAAAGGAATTGCCCTGGACAGAGGAATGCAGACGGGGCTCCTACCCAGCTATGTCTGACACAGTATTCGCAACACGAGGTACAGAGACAGACACGCGCACCAACACGCACGATGAGTCCTGATTGCTCTCTCCTCCAAATGCCTACAGATGCCTACATCTGTCAGTTATCAGCATCGGAAGAGTAAAGGGCCTTTGCAGGGTTGTTCTTAAAAAGGTGATAAAACAATATTTCAAATTCGCTACTTATTAAACTATAGAAGTGTTTTTGTAGAAGATAGGCTGAATGGGTTGGCTGAGTTATACTTTTCAAATTATGCTTCTTGAATTGTCTGTGGATTTAGGCATCCCTAATGCTGCCTTCCGAAGAAAATCTGAGGCTGACTATTAATACATAAAAGGTTATGTATCAGTAAATGTAATGGATAGAAATGTAATTATCCTTTATGAGTTTGCTTTCTCACATGCAATGAGACTTTCCTTTCGTGGGATTAAGGTGAGAGGGAAAGATGGACATGAGTGGGGGGCCAAGAAGAGAAGGTCTTCAACTCCGTTCTGCAAGAAATCACCCGAAGCCGAGAAATCTGCATTTGTACACATATTCCAGATCATTCTGAAGAAAACTGTCCTTGGTCCACAGTTGGAGACATTCTGGTAGAGTCGAACCCCATTTACATACGGTGTTAAAGACAGAACCACCTGCTAGCCTGTAGCCCACGGGGCAGTATTCAGGGAACTCGACACAGCGGAAGCCCACACACTACAAGGAACGGCTCAGCAGTGTTGGCTGGAGGAGGGAAAAAGCCCCGACATCCATAATTTGCCAAGTGCTGGGTGTGTACATGACATCATGTCAGCTACCAGAGAATTAACAAAAATGCCTTGTTTCTGCTAGGCTCTTCAAAAGACGAGTGTTCATTTTCACACTAGAGCTACATGTAAGTTCAGGAAAAAGACAGCCACCTTAACTTCAAACCATTTACCTTCCCTTAGGCAGCATAACCGCCCCCCCACCCCCAACCAACCTATGTCTGGTCTCTTCTCAGAATAAAATTTGGATTTTTACCTAAGAAAATTTCAGGCTGTACAAATTTTAAATTTGGAATTACCAACCCACCTATTTCTAAGAGTGTTATAAAATTTTAGTCATGAAACAAAAGGCATAATAAAGCCTCTTCTAAATAACAATAATCCTGAAAACCTAGAAGAAAATGAGGGCCCTGCATGGTGCGGCTCAGCGAGCCGAGCATCACTCTGCAAATGGAAAGTTCTCCCGTTTGACTCCCGGTCAGGGTGCCTGCCTCGGTTGCAGGCCAGGTACCCTGCTGGGGGAGTCTGAGAGGCAGCCAGTGGATGTTTCTCTTCCTTTCTTTCTCCTTCCCTTCCCCTATCTCTAAAATGCATACGTATATACACACATACACACATAAATCTTTTTAAAATGTGGGCATTGGTGAAAAACTTCCATCCTGACAATGTTTCCCAACTCCCAAGCACACACCAAGAAATGATTGGGATGATTCATTAACATCACCAAGCCACTAGGTGCTGAGGAAAAACAGCTGGAGTGGGAAACATAACGTGTGAATTTGAATGGGCACATGGCTCCCTTTAAAATTCCTTCCAGGAAGGGACGGCTGTACTGTTGTTATCTGCAGAACAGACTCACACCTTGGCTCTGCCCCATATTGGTTGTGGGAGCACCAGCAGGTTACCTGGCATCTCAGAGCATCAGCTACGGTGCCCACCTACCCGTGTGGTTATTGGGAGTGAACGAGGTAAAGAGAACACAGTGACTAGCCGTGTCTGACCAGTAGGGGATGCCCAGTAAGCCTGGTATTTTCCCCACTGCAGCATGAACATTTAATTTAGAAAAAA
>PVKM010024476.1:0-20476 GCA_004027735.1 Carollia perspicillata
CCTATTGGAAAGGTAATTCATTGAGTAGTTAAAAGTTACTACATATTCATATTCTATGTTAGTACATTGCCATGCTAGTGTGTCTCCTCACAAGTTTGGTCAACGTGAACAAAATTATCATGAAGTCTGTACATTACCATGCAAAGCAATAAAACTGCAATACTATTTACAAATCATGAGTAGATGCTGATACAGAACATGCCTGGTGAAGTATCACCTAAAAGCAAAACCAAACAAAACCAAAAAACGTCATAGATCTCTCTCACACTTGATTTTCAACAGCATCTGGGATAAAACATGACCATTTCCACATCCAGTGGCTTTGTAACTTTTAATACAACAATGACATTTCTGTTTATTGAAATACTGAGCTGTTTAACACATGAAGGCTAAGAGAATTAATATGACTTATTGCTATTTTCCCATTTTAAAACGAGAGTAATCCCTGCATGCTCTGAATTTTATTTAAATTTTACTTTTTCATCTGCATGCTGATTGTCCCTCAGGTCATGGTAATTGGACAGCCAGGTGTGCTTGTGTGCGTGTGTATGTTACAGAAAGAGAGTGAGAATGTGTAAGTATGGTTTATTTTTTAAAACTCTTCCCAGTAAAATCAATAAGATTTTGCTTCTTTTTCCCCCTCACATTTGACAGATATAAACATGAAGATAAGGATCATGACAGGCTGTTGAATAGTTTATCTGTTTGTAGTTTAGCTTCAAATGTATGACTCTAAAATTCAGAATAGATACATCACTTGGTGTAGTTCAGATAATTGATTCATAAGTCAGCTACATCAGGCAGGTTTTGATGGTATCTTTATAAATAGGCTGGAGCTTTCAAATGCCTGATGGTATCTCTCATGCTGACATGAAAGGCATTTAGAGGTTGGAATATGCTACCAGTACAACTTCTATTCTAGATACAGTTCATGAGGCCTATTAACTTCCTACAGTACAAGTAACAAAACATCACTAAAATGTAATATATTGAATGATAACACGAGAAATGCATTTACAATTGTGTTTTAAAGAAGCAATGCAAGATAATGGCTTTTATTTTAGATATTTACCAATGAAAACACAAGCAATTTTAATATGTGTAAGGTGAAGATAAAAATAATAATAAAATAAAAGGATTGCAAAGTCCAGAGGTATATCCATAATTTCACACTTTTACCATGGGTTCTCATCCATTGTGAGTTGGATTGAACCCTGCCTTTGCAACATGCATTCACTCAATTTGTCTTAATCATTCCACATGCATGCACACACATCTTTTATCTGGAAATGGGCTAAAGAATTAGGAGTTTGCATAGTAAGATATTAATCAAATTATTAATGTACAAGATTCTAGGTTGGAAGTAGTGTATTAAAAACCTATATTGGATAATTCTAAACAAGTCTCCTGTGCACTGTGAACTTCTTATATTTTCTACAACGACTGAGGCCACACATTCTGTATCACACATCATGCCATCATTTCCCCCTGACTGCCAGCTCATTCTCACTAAGGAAGACGGTTATTTCACTAAGCTTGAAATACTTCTTTCCAGGTGTGATCTCCCCACTCCACTCTATACCACAAGACTATGCATCTGACCCCTATAATCCTAGACGATATCTATACGCATTAGAAGGAAGTCAGAATATGTCGCCCCAACACACACCACTTTGACATATTCATTTTGAATTCAAGGCACTTTAGAAACAGTAGATGAAAGGACACTCTGACCCTTTTTCTTCCAAATATGTTTCTTAGCAAATATTATCTACAAGCACACGACAGGAAACAAACTGGCGAAAATCCCTTCAAGTGTCTGGAATGTGGCAGGTGTCACTTTCATAAGGAGAAACTCGTGGAGCATGACGTTCTGAACTGTTGGAAGTGCTGGGGCAAAGTCTGCAGATCTTCCCCTGCAGCCTGAGGCCACGGGTGCACCTGGTGCTTCACACGGGGGCGGTGCCCTCCCTACCAGTGTTCTTCCTGTTCCCAGTAGCTCATTAAGAAGGGCATGGAGAGCTCCAGAATCCAGTTGCACGGAGCCCCTACTCTCCATGCCTGTACCACCGGTGCCAAATGCTTCCCTCCAGAATAAAACCACAACTGCGCGAGGCTTTCAAGAACCGTGGGAAGAAGCTGTTTGGTGCTAGGAATGCAGGGACCACGCCTCAAGTCAAAATGACTTTCAGATGAGCCCCAAGGCCAAGCACGGAAAGAAGAGGCAGTAAGTCTGTGAGCCACCCTTTACTCAAAAGGCCGATCTCAACATGCACTTGAGCACAGGCTCAGTAGGCACACACTCAGCCCATTTGGTCCCAGGCCCCGATAAACAATTTGTTTTCTTGAATGCTTCACTCCTGATCTCCTTCACGTCTTTACTCAAAAGATCTTTCCAGAAAGTCCATCCCTAACTCCATTTAAAATAGTCACCCCTTCTTTGTCCCAAGCCAGTGGCATCCCATATTTCTTGGCTGGTTTATTTTTCACTGTAGTCTTTATGCACACAAAATTATCTAAAACACCATAAAATTAACATATGTTATCATTGTCTCCTCCCACAAAAATGAAAGTTTTTGAAGGTGTGGAGTTTCATAAGTGTCTGTTGCTCTAGCCCCAAAGCTTGGTCCAAAGTCTACCCCATAAAACATAGTTGAGGAATCATTGACTGTTGTATTTACTTATTGAAAGAATATGTGTTTAGTGTTTGTAAGAGCGAAGATGAGATGAAAGAAACACACTAAACTGGTAATACTAAATACTTTGGGAGTGGTAATTTGAGAATAACAGAACTGTCAGCATTTTTGTTCATTATACTTTCACATTATTTTTAAAGCGTTTTACTTATTAATAGCATCTACTTCCATGATAAAAGACTATTATGATAAAACATTAAAAAATAATAGTACAGTGCCTGCTATATAATGTGCATTCTCATATTTTATCCAATAAATATATTATGGGCTTCAACTATGTGCCAGACAGTGTGGTAAGGACCTGGGGAGAGTTTGGTGAACAAGAATCCCAACACGCGACTTTCTTTGAGCTTGAAGTAGTACAATATGTCTTTCAACATTTAAGTCTTTCAACATTTGTAGATATGAAATGATCTTTCATCGTCCTTTGATTAGAAAAGTAATTAATGTTCATTTACAGAAAATTTGTAAAGCACACATTGAAAATCCTTTGGCATAATCATTTGGCATAATTGCAATAATTTTTCTAGATGTATAGATGAAATCATACTCACCTATACCTTTGTACTTTGCTTTTATATTTATTATCAAAACATAGGCATCTCCCAATAAATTAAAAGCCATTTATAGAAATGATTTTAAATGTGGGTATATTTTTTCAGTGGTATCGAGGAAGTACGGTGTGGTGGGGAGAGCAGTTTAGAGCCAGCTCATTTACTGGTGAATCCCAGCTGGGGCAACAACTGGCCTTTCATTTAGGCTATTTTTTTTAAATCTATGTTGAGGTATGTAAAGGAAGTAACTATGTAAGCTATGTAAAATGAGGTAATATTTTCTTTGTAGGGCAGTTTTATATGTTTATATAAAGCATACTTAAACCACCTAACACTGTGCTTCATACCTAGCATATAAGCTCTGTCCAGAAAAAGTCCAGCCATTGTTAATACAACAAGAATGGTTTGTGCCACATCAATGTAGCCTGGCAGCCAAGGAGAGTGGACTGGAATGAGCATGTGTGAACAATGATGATGGCACTGTACTAGTCAGTGGGGGTGACAGACACCATCCAGTGAGCATGTGGACTGTGTCTCCATTGTATTCAAAATGACTAAGTGAGTAGACCAATGAATCTGCATCAGATTTTTTGTTAAGCTTGAGCATTGCCCCGTGGAAACTATTTGAATGATTCAGAAAACCACAACTAAGGACAACTGGTGATTGGCAGCTTCGTTACGACAATGTGCCCACTTCTGCATCCCATCTTGTGCCAAGTTTTTGGTGAAACATCAAATCACCCAGGGGACTCAGACCCCCTTTAACCCAGATTTGGTGCCTGGTAACTTCTGGCTTTTCCCAAAATTGAACTCACCTTTGAAACGGAAGAAATTTCAGACTGTCGATGAGATTCAGGAAAACAAGACAGGGCAGCTGATGGCGATTGGAGAACTGTGTGAGGTCCCAAGGTGCCTACTTTGAAAGGGACTGTTGCGACATTGTCTTATGTACAGTGTTTCTCATATAGTGTATCTTCTTCAATGAATGTCTCTATTCTTCATATTACACGGCTGGAGACCTTCTGGACAGTCCTTGAATATTCACAGTGATTATATAATCCATATACCACAATTACTTTAACTATATTTTTAGACAATAATATTGTTTACACTTTTCTCTGCTATAACAAAGACTACTATAAATACCACATTTTTTGAGAAGATAGAGTCCAGGTTTCTGGAAGTCCATTTGAATCACCAGTGATGAGTAATATCACAATATCATTGTATTCGTATAATTAGAGACACCACTATTTCATTCATATTATAGCCTTCTATTCCTAAATTCTTAATTTTTATTAATCTTTATTTATTGGAATTGAAGCTTTAATAGTCTTTTAGTAACACTAACTGAGTATATTTTGAGAGCACTAACTGAGTATATTTTGAGAGCACTGTGTATCTGAAAATATTTAATCTTTACACTTCACATAATTTATCTATCTTTATAACTAGAGTTTTGCAAATGTTTCCCTCATAATTCATTAGACACTTCAATTTTCTTAACTAATTTATCATATGGTCACAAAGAAATTGAAGCTACGCTGGATTTTTCCCATTAATTGTTTCATGCTTTTTCTTTATGGAAGAGCAGAATATTTTTTTTATTTTTTTCCCAACACACCAAATCACATTTGAGATGGAGAGTTTTATATCTTTGCACAACCAGGGTAGAGATTGTTACTTCTACTATGGATTTCTGAGTTTATGTTCTAGGAATTTGTGTCATTATTATTTTAGGTTAGAATCCAATGTTTATACTTAGAATATTTATATTAAATATGCTTTTAATATATTATGCATTTCTTTGTCCTTTCTGTTGTTAAAAATCTCTTGCTTTACATCAATTTCATTTCTTATTTTCTGCAATGCCAATGCAACTCTTCGTTGTCTCAAATTAAGATTTTAAAAGTCTGTTCTAGATTTCCTATTTTCTTTGCCATGTTAAAAATTATTTTTACACATATACTTTCACCTGTCAGATTAGTATTGCTATGTTCTTTTCTTGAGCAATAATGCATATGCTGGTGGTGGGGTTATTATCTGTTTAGTTTTATGGTTTCCAATCCCTATAAAAGGAAAGACGTCATATGGTCAGTTTTACCAACATAGGTGCACCTATGTTATCCTTATCTTCATCACTCTCTTAATCAGTGTTTTGAAAGAAGATACTGTAGCTCTCTCAGATCTCTGGAAGTTGGAAGTCTGGCTGTCATGTCTGTCTCAGCACAATGCCTATGCAGAGTTGGAATTGATTTAGTCTTCGCTTTACTGTGTTAGGAAGTGGTTCCCAAACTTGCCATCCTCTCACCACAGGGAAGAGAATATATTTAATAAGTAACATAACACAAATTAGTTTAAAACCAATTCTACCTGTGAAAAATTCTAAACCACAGTTCTTTGAGGCCCTGCCCCAACATTTTCAACAACAAAATCTCTGTTTCAGCTGCGTGTTTTCCTTTACCTGTGAGTACTAGACAGGCTAAGAAACAATTTGACACTACTGCCTTTTTTATTCTCTGGCTGTGAGTTTTTAAAGAAAAATAAAAGATGTTGGTACTGAGTCCTAAGTGATAAGAAACAAGGGCTGTGGCTATTTCATAAACTTATTTTCACGGAGGAGAGGGAGAGATGGACAGTGTTCTGGTTGTGTAAAGCTCGTGTGCAAGCCAGGGATGATGAAAAGGGCAATACAGGATTGGCAAAAGTAGGTTTGCAGTTGTTTGTATGGAAAATAATATAATAATTAATAAATAATAATACAAGAATTAACTCTGTGTTTCACGTACTTACAACTATAAACCTACTTTTGCTGCATCCTTATATTGTAGCTACCCAGCAACAGGCAAACTATGTATTTTCAGTCCAGAAGAGAGCACAAACATAAAGTATTATTTTATCTGTCATTTCAAATCCTAATTCAGTTAGAAACACTGAATTCCTGTTCCATGAGTTCTGGTATAGGAAGTTTCAGTGGTCTTATAAACTGTAGGTATTCAAATTAAAAAATAGAATTTTAATAGAAAATTGTAAAATCACAGATTCAGTCCTTGGAACTGTTCGTGTCTCAATTAACCCGCATGATTAAAAAACGTGTGTGACAATATCTGTAAAACCTTAAAGTTCTTTAATAGATATCACTCACTGGTGATACATATAAGTAGTAGTTTATCTATATACACATATATATGAACACACATATATGTGTTCAGTCTACAAACAAATATGTTTAGTTACTAAAAGATGTTATTAAAAAATAATAAGTTAAAATGATCAAACTACTTTTGAACAAATTTTGCTCAAAACCTCTTCTGTTGTGGAGAATAATAATGTGAGTAATAGAATTCTTTTACTTTAGGCCTCAATATCTGATAAAAGTCAACTAACATGTTATTTTTTATTATTGTTGATTGAATAAATTAAACATTCTAGCTCCAGCTCAACCCAAGAATTTTAACTCTGAATGTGCTGCTATGTAAAAATACACCCAAATTTTGAAAACCTAAGTAATTTATTATCAGGAAAGTAACTTTATAGCTTAGAAATTATCAGTCTATAATTTAATGTATGTTTTGCAATGTTTCAATGTATCTAGCTGCTCAATATTCATTTTTAGCCCTTTAAAATGATCTAAAAATTACAGAGGTAACTCATGGTAATACTTTCATATAATGGCAAGCAATTCCATCTCTTATTCTTCTTCAATTTTATCTCTTTTTCTGAACTCTTTATGCCTTAGTTGTTCCAGGATTATTAAAATCTTCAAATCCCACATTGCAGCTGACACTTCACAGTCTGCTAATTCCCTCCTTGTAAGAACTTATATTTGTATTATTATAAATAAATATCTCCATCCAAAAGAAAGAATAATAATCTGTTTGGTGGTTTATACACTTGAAAATTATGATGAACTTCTTCTTTGCTTTGAAAATAATATGTTGTCACTGTAGAGTATATTTGCAATTTATAGTATCTCTTTATTCCTTTGGGAATTTAAAATAATTTAAATAATTTGGGCTTTGCCTGATTCCCTTAGAATTGTAGAGTATGACTGATAACTGCCTTTGGAATCCCTAATAGCTAAATTACAATTATTATGCAAAGTCCTACAATAGACAGTTATATGGATTGTTAAATGACTTTGCCTTTTTTGCAAACTATAATCATTTTCCTTTATTAGCTGAAGGATTTCATAATTTAAGGAAGATGAGAAACCTATAAGTCACGCTTTCAAATAAGGAACATGGATATTGCAAACATTAAATTCCCCCATAAAAATGTTAAGGCATCATTAAACTAGGTTCAGATTAATACAATTCAGTCAACTCTAGACAGATATCTCCCATAATAAGCTGAAACAATACCTAGTGATCTAAGATGTAAAATATTTTACTACAGCCAATTTATAAACCTATAAAACATACAGGTATCATTCAACCTCTTTATTAATAGTGCATGCCTTGTATTAAATCAAAACCATTTCAAAGGCCCCTCCTCTTCGGCATTCCCTTCCTCAGCTGTTGCCCCTCATTATGTGTTATCTCACTGAAGCTCATCCAAAGTGAATGACAGCGTCTTTTTAACTAGAAGCAGCACAGCCAATCCCCAGACTAGCAAGTGATACAGCTTAACTATCTCTGAGATTTATAGACACATTTGCTATCCTCAGCCTACAACATTCTATAGCCTGATGTTGATGTATTTGTTTCTCTGTAAGTAGATGTGTTTTTTTCACTTTAGAAAACTGCAATTTATTATTTTTAGGTTTGCAATTTGCTCTACATGTGAATTGTATTCACAAGAATGCTAATATTGGGACAACTTCACCTTGTAGACCATTTTGAATCCTTTCAGAAGAATCCTTTTTTCACCCTAAGAAAGTCAAGCACTTCATATTGGCTGAGTTACAGAAAGTTTTAATAAACTATCTGCTCTGGTTGCCACATACACCCCAAAACATAACAGTTTAAAACTCCAAAACAACAATGATATTTATTACATTCTTAAATCTGCATATGGGGTGAAGTTGTGTGGGGATAGTTAATCCCTGCTCCGCTTGGCATCACCTGGGGTATTCCAAGGTTAAAGACCAGAGTTACATGAATAATTGCCAATATATTTGGTAGTTGTGTGATGCCTAGCACCTTGCGGTAACTCCAGCTTGGTGCCTTCAGGGAAGACAGATGCATGTACGTTGACTCACTGCTCCAAAAGCAGAGTCCCAGGGAGGAGCAGATGGGAGCTCTAGCTCCTTAACCAACAGTGTCTCATTGAGTCCTACCCATTATTTCTACCGCATTCTATTTGTTAAAAGAGAGTCAACGCCGATGATCTGTAAGCAAGGGAAGGGGACTTAGACCCAATCTTTGATGGGAGAAGTGTCAAAAACCATCTGAATGTGTTTTAAAATGATCACATCATAAAAGGAAAAATTAACTACTACTTTTAAATTTCACCCTGAAAATCAAAAGTTCATTTCTAAAGTTACCTCACAGAAACTACTTTTAAAATATAAATTCTGTTTTTAAGTAAAATAATGATGATTTTCCAGCTTTAATAAAGTACAATTAACAAGTGAAATAGTAATATATTTAAAGTGTGCAACACAATGTTTTGATATATGTATATGCTGTGAAATGATTACCACCATCAAGTTAATTAATACATCTATCATCTCCCATAGTTACCTCTCTCTCTTCCTCTCTTTTTGTGAAATTGTCTTAGTATGTTCCATAGACTCCTTATAATAAAATAAGCAGGTCATCTTGCTACAAAATCAAAATACAATAAACAAAATTTTAAATATATATAAATATAAGCAGTAACTTTAGCAGAAAAGTTTTGCATTCAGATGCATCACAGATACATATGCACAGATTCTAAGCTATGAAAGAATTTCCATACCATTTTAACAGTAGAATTCTCACATGTAATGTAGATAAATATTTTGTTTTTAATGCAATATATATTCCCCCTGAAAGAATCTCTAACTGGGAAAATATTGTCGAAGAATGAAGAACAGAGTTTATAAAACTAAGATTATTCAGGAGAAAAATAAGAATAAAACAAAATGAAACTAAAATAAACAAATTGAGTATAAATGTATAAACTATAAAAGTATAACATAAATAAACAAATTAAACTTATATACATGTATATATATAAATACATATAGTCAAGAGCAAGATTGTAAAATATTAATAATATCCCTATAAACAGTCGACCAAAAAAAACTATATCACTGAATTTACTGGAATAACTCTATACAATAAAGGGTTTTTTCTCATTTACATAGCAATATCATCTAAACATCCTCAGTTACTAAGAAGCTTTCTTCACCTAAGCTTGATGTATTTGTGCCAAAAGAGGGCTGTGCCTCATTCCACCCTACACAAAAGTAACCATGAGGTTCATCAGTGAAAGAAAATGACCCCATTTGTCGGAGCTTCAAGAAGTACACTTTGCTGTCTATCTTGTGTGGTAGGAAAAGGTGTCACGTGGAACATACTTCTAGGCCAGGATCATGGTTTTGCAAGTTGGTCAGAAGTATTTGAGCACTACTTTGGGTAATAAAGAGGGAAGACTGGAAGAACAACAATCATAACTGGAGAAAAAGCATGTGCATGAATTTCTCAGAGAGGGCATAAAACATACAAATCTTTGTGTATCATGTTAACCGCCCACCAGACAGCATCCACCAATGAGAAGTCACTTTATAATCAGATGGACAGGATAACCTGCCTGCAGTTAACCCATCTCTCTTCTTGACCACCATTGTGCTTATGTAATGGACCCAGGATAACAGCATTCTCTGTGGTGGGGATGGAAGCAATGCATGAGTCCACCATATTGACTTTGCCTCCACACAGCTGACTGAGCCTGTCACTTCTAAGTTTGCAACCAGCCTGTATCAGAAATGGACCTTCTACCCTGGGTATCATAGTAGATGAATAACAGGCAATAGGTAAAATCCTGGCATCATATTCTGCTGCTCTAGGATTCTATTCTCAGCATCGATAATTGAGGAGAACAGTTCCATGGCAGCCTCACTACTGTCAACTCTGATCTGGAGAGGACAGTCACTATTAAGCTTCTCAAAATTGTCCCCTCACCAGTGCATTTCTCATTTCCTGCAGAGGTTCCCCTGAACTGTCCCAGAGAACACAGTCAGATGGTGGTCTCTTGGGTCCAACCTAGCATATCAATTCTAACTCTCCCATTTTTATGAACATTCTAAATGGTTTTGTATACCACCACATGAAGTTCTTTCATTTGCACTGTTTTTGTTTTTATTCTAGTGTATCATCAAGGTTAGACTTCTAATGAACAGCAAAGCTATAGAAATTAGCTCTAGGTGTCACTCCTAAAAGGTTGAATCATGATTCACCATGATTAACACCGTGTCAATGAATTCTTTCCTACCGAGGCAAATATTCCATGTAACCCTCTCTCACTCCCGTCTACAGCTGTCTACTCAAGATATTCCGCCCTGTTCCCCAGGTTACTGACGATGCATGTTAACCAAGTATGTGGTAGCATTGTTTGTACTCCCAGTTTAATTTCTCTGATTTTCAAACCTTAATTTTCTGTGATTTGCTGAAGTTAGGCCCAAGACCACAACTTGAAATGTAGTAGGTGGCAAGCTCAGCACAAGCAGTTGCAATAGTAATAAAATCCAGAAGGGAGTTGGTTGACTTCTGAAGAATGTTCAAAGTAATCTGAGAAGGCCCAAAGAGCTTGTTTCTAATGCAATATTTCCTTTGGGGAAATAAGGTCCTCAAGGTTATATATTTACCAATCAATCAGTTATTAATTTTTTCCTTATGATGTATGATTTCTAAATGAACTATAAAGGCCCAATCTTTTGATCCCAGAAGGATCTTAGCTGTCTAAGTTAATGTATCTGTTATAATTGCCCTTGTTAACATAGCATACAAAGAAAAGCAGAGATTTTCAACATCAGACCCACTACAATCCATGTGCGTATGGGCAAAAAATTTTACTTCTTAAAGCCTAGGATATAAGCAAAATTTGTATATTATAGAGTAACTAGATTATTATAAAGACATTTTAAAAATTAAATTCATGCATTTCTATTAAATAAATCATTAACTTTCACAAATTTATTAAACTCTATAAAATATGAAATATATGAATATCACTGTATATTTCATTCTAAAGAAATATATATAGATTAACAGGCCTATAGAATAGTAGCTTAATAAAATTACATAGCAATGTTTATTTGTAAAGCAAACTATAGTAATCAGCCAATAGAGTATAAGGAGTGTTATTTTGTGCAATAAAGAAAAGGTTAAGTATGGAGAAGAGTATAAAAAATACAAACAACCAAAAAGGCAAACTATATGTTGGGAAACACAGTTATGGTTCATGTTCAATCATTTTATATCTCTAAAAGATTTTTGTAATGGCAGCCGAAGTTTAAATTCAATTATTATATGAATGTTAGAAACTCTCTAATATAATAAGTCCCCAAGGATCACATGTCTACTAAACAGATTTCCTTCTCTTTCCAAATACATTGTTGATCAGCTTGGCCATTGATTTAGATCCACTGGATCTTCTCTTCTCTTTGAGTTTGAAGTTGGTCAGGATGTCCTTGATAATTCTGATAAACATCACTTCTACCTCCAGAGACTGCTCTGCAGCAGACAGCTCGCAGAATTGGCAGCGGTTATCCAACGCCAGCTTTTGCCCTTCTTCCCAGCCGACCTCTCGCACATGACAGAGATCTTGCTTGTTACCGACCAAAAGCACTGCTGATTCCATAGCTCTGAAACACAGATACACAATTCTTCACAAGATTGAATTATCAATGCCTTTTTTTATTAAGTAGGTTAATATCGAAAAGAATTATGGACAAAAACAGAAAAAATATTGTGTGCGTGTTATTTATAGTATATGTGTGTATATGATATACATCTTGATTTATGTAAAAACATATTTTAGAAAGAATGTAGTAAATGACACAGAAGCAAACAGTCTCTTAAAGTGCAAGCTCTTAAGTGATACCAACCTGTTTTTGAATTATGGCTCTGTTTACTAAAAATGCATGGTTGCTACTTTTCCAACTTTCAGTTTTCTGATACATAAAAACTGGTAATATAGTCATTGTCACACAGAATTCTCATAGAGATTAAATGAAATGATGTAAGTAAAAATACCTGACACAGTGTCAGGCCATGAAAGATGCTTCTAAATATTGTTTTTTATTTCCTTATCAATGGAAAGAGGATGTTTACACAATGGAATACTACTCAGCCATAAAAAAGAAGAAAACTTTACTCTTTATGACAGCATGGTGGACCTGGAGAACATTATACTAAGTGAAATAAGCCAGTCAGAGAAAGACAAATACCATATGACTTCACTCACATGTGGAATCTAATGTACTAAACAATATAGTGACAGATTCAGAGAGCAAAACAATAGGTATCAGGGGAGGGATGTGAGGGGTGGAGGGATCAAGCAAAAAGGAAAAGGGACTCATGGACATGGACAACAGAGTTGTAATTGCAGGGGACAGAGTGGTGTAAGGGAGCTAAATGTAATGGAAAAAGTACAAAATAAAAGGAGAGGAAAAAAGGGAAAGACTAACTCTACTAAATAGTAAGTATGATTGAACAATTTAGATGTATAACAAGGTATAGTGCCATTTAATACTCATTGATTTTTATTCTTTGTTAATGTCCATTATCACATACTTGAGAGAAAATTTCACAATCTCAAGACCTCATAGAATTTTTTTTTGTTTATTTAAGAACGATTTTAAGGTAATATCTTTGTCAAATTCAATGTATTTTCATTGGTTATAACAAAACATTCCTAAAGCAGACTTTAGTTTGAAGAATACAGTAAGATTACTAGTCCTTAAGTAATGAAAATCTGCTGAGATATCTACTATAGGAAAAAACTGAACAAGTGAAGCCATCAACTCTATCTAAAGAGATATCGTCCCCAGATTCCACTTCAAGTTGTTTTCACCACATGACAGCGTGAGCCATGAGGAAAAAAGTACAGCATGTGTTGGACTTTTGAGGGTATTAATAGTATATTTTTCTACATAGTTCAGAAAATTATTATAAATAATTAATGGGTAATGGTAAAATATTTTGAAAGATGAGTCACAAATATCAGATGGAACTTTAACTAAACAATGCCATATTTTGCTTTTCTAGTCTCTTCAAATTAAGACTTGAAAGTACTCTAAAAATTATTAGTCAAGACATTAAGAAGACTGACAGGAAATGACAAGTGTTTATTATTGTTGTTATTTTTACATGTTTTTAGTATGCTTGAGTGATTTCTTTGATTTGGAAGAACATCAAACAAATATCCTCATTGTTACTTACCTAAGTCATGGTGCTTAAATATAAGACATTTAATGTTGGAAACAATGGAGTTTAAAAAAACAGTAGTTTCATAGGAAAGCAGAGCTGTAAGGCACCTCAGCAAAATCACATCCTTTTCTCCTACCATGCTTCCCACAGTTTTATAATCAGAAAAATTAGGTCTCAAAGATTAAAGACCAATCAGATACAAAAAAGAATTTATATCAACTAACTCCAGGGAAATACTGTTTATCAATTATTATCTGATGGTTCTTGATAGTGGGGCTTTTAAAATAGATATAAAAAGCACCTATACCAATTTTCAGTGACAATATTGTGCTTTTTTCTTCTCAGTTTAGAATGGTGTTTTAGACTAAGGGCAAATTTGCTGAAGAGCACACAGAATCACTTACATCAGCATTATGAACAAAATATTTTAAATGGGAAAGATTATAAAACAAAAAAAAATAAACGGGAAGCTTATATGTTTAAACTTATATTTACTAATGCAAGAATGGTTTAAGGCACAGTTATGTCTTTCTTCATAGCTACTTGTGCCAAGGCCATTAATAGTGGGGAATCGCTGATGGGCTATTTACTTTAGGAGGTGAAATGGAGAAAAATGTATTCTCATATGTAGAATTTGCATTGGTTTGATTATTCTATTTTACTTTGATAGATTGAACAACTAAATGACTAGGAATTGGATGCCAAATGTAATAAATCTGGATTTGTTTAGTATCCTTAACATTTTTGTGGGAATGAAAAGGGAAGGGTGGAAAACCAGCTATCTTGTGTACAGAGGACCATTATTTTGCAAGTGAGTGTCATGTTAACAATAGAAGCTGTCTTGTAAAATCGCCATTTACTCAGGGCAAGTAACTGTTTATGTCATCCAGGATATAAAGTATTCTCATCTTCTTCCTTTTACTACGTGTATAACTCCTGTGGAATGGAAGGTGAATTGTTCAGGGCTGTTAAATTTTGTAATTGGAAGGCTGTATTAAACTCTTCCTAATGATGCTTACAGCTATATGATGATTTACTAAAAAGAAAGGAGAAAGAAATGAAAAACATCTTACCTTTTACAATGACTAGTTTGTGGCTCCCGAATTCTGTAGATGAGTGCTTTTGCAAAAGCAAACGAAGACCTGTCACTGATGTCATACACAATAACAAACCCGTCTGCCCAATGCAGCTCGCTTGTGAGGGAAAATCTGGCTTTCTGCGGCTGAAAATGAAGCAAGCACATTGAAAGGGTGAAATCTGACATCTGTATTACACACTTTAGAGTGAATTAATGAAGACCCATTTCACTGAGAAAAGAATTAAATAAGTCAGAAACTGGTATTTTCTGAAGTGTAGTTTCCTTATTTCTTCATCACTCTCTTTAATTAAAAGTTTAAAGTATAAAGGTGGGCTATAACAAAGTTGTAGCTATCTCATTTTGTAATATTTCTCTAAGAAAATATCTCTATGTATTTGAAAAATTGATAAGCTATAATAATTTTCCTTTGAATTAATATCCACACATTTGTTTTGAAGCAAGATAATATTTTCTATCTATATCAGTAGAAGGAATATCTATTGATTTTTGGTGCTAGACTGAAATCAGTAAAAAAATTATAGGGTAGATAAAAAGAATTAAGATATATTTTCTACCTAAATGGATTCTGCCTAAAAGAATCCATCTCAGAGGGTTGTTTTGAAATCTTGAACAACTGTATTTATATAATCTTAATTTTACTTTTTTTGAATTTGAATGAACAAAGAGGTTTATATTCAAAACTACCTTATGATCTACTGACAGTAGTGAGCTACAAAGGAAACAGTGAAAATATAAAGTGAATAGTAAGTCATTAAACTATTAGCTTCTAATAGCTACATTGTGACCTGATAGAAATATATTATGAATTCAGCCAATTATTTCTATTTTAAAGATATTTGTAATACGACAGTTTTTGTCATTACTTTACAGAGAAGCTAGGTAATGGAGTTTATAACATTAAAAATAATCTCTTAAAAATTTTAAAGATTTTATTTATTTCTTTTTTAGAGAGAGGGGAAGAGAGGGAAAAAGAGAGGGAAACATCAATGTGCGGTTGCCTCTCATGTCCCCCCTTCTGGGGACCTGGCCTGCTACCCAGGCATGCACCCTGACTGGGAATCAAGCGGGAGACCCTTTGGTTTGTTTGCCAAGACTCAATCCACTGATCCACACTAGCCAGAGCTAAAGTTTTAATAATTATTATTGAGAAGAAAATTCAGTTAAGACTGGCAACTTAACACTGACCCTTATCCAATCTTCAAATCATGATTGAAAAAAATGAAAGGATATTTGTTTTACTTACTTGAGAACAAGGGTCATATATTTCTAGGTTCAGTTGCTTCCCTTCCAAACACAAATGCTTATTATAGATGGATTCTGCAAAATACACATATGTTTATTGTCAGTATGGATATACCACAGAATAAAAAAAATTGCACCTATATTTGGATCACAATTTTGCAAATTTAAGTGGTGATACTTTAGTGGAGTTGTCATTTGTTGCTGGTGGTCAAAAAAACATACCTGTTTATTTACGCATATATATTCACAAGTGAAATTCACTACATCTATTCAGCCACATGCTTTTGCGCTTATGTGCTTCTATTCTATTACTATGGATGAACTATCTGTGTTTCTGAGGACAATTGACTACGAGTTAGTCAGCATTTCCTCTGACCTAGTGGAAAGCATGGCTCCACCAATTCTGCATCTCTCTCATGCGTCATAAACTCTTCCTCTTTACTGTGTCATTACCAATAGCTGAATTTTCTTAACAATCCTTTGGATCCTGCAGTCTCTTTCATTAACACTTAAAACATGTTTCCAGACATTTAAACCTTAAAATGTTTTCAGAGAATGCCTTCTAAACTTGATTTAAGTTTACTACTGTGAACCAAAAAATTTACCTCCATATATTTTAAAATATCCACTCCCAAAACTCAGAAACTGCCATCAGATTCACCACCTGTCTTTAGAATTTTATTATTTCTCCTTCTAGTAGTTATTTATGAGATGGAGTCATTTTTTGCTAGTTTGTCCTCACACAGTGGTCACCTTTTGCTAATTTGATTGTTTTTCCAACATGTCTCTAAGTTTCATGTTCTTAACAAAGATGTAACAACCAGAAATGTGTATACTTGTTTGTTTACATAACTATACCCTAATAAAGATTAAGGCAATATTTTTTCCATTGCTGCTGCCATTCTTTGGGAGGTGTTGTTTTATTCATGTTTTGTAGTTTTGGGAACATTTTCTCACATCTGACTGCTGGGTTGTGTGTTATGGTGACCTTTTGACAAGGATTGCTGACCTGAGAAATAACACAGTGAGAATTTTTATATAGCTCTTCTTTCTATAATCAGTTTCAAGCACTTGTCTTAAAATGTTCACAGTGTCATATAGACTGAAATACTACATTGGATCCATATAGAAAACAACATAATGCAATACTTTCTAAAGTTACTTTCTGAAGAACTCGAATAACATTATCTCATAAACGAATGCCAAATATTTTTGTTTATGTGTTTTTCTCATGGAAAAACACATAAACAATCATAATTTCATTTCACTCTAAATAAGTGTTATTGAACAAAATAATTATTTCCCTTTTCTCAGTTCTCATATCACTTATAAATCCATCATTTTTAAACAAAGAAAATAAAACATTTTATCATACCTTTGATCATATAAGATATTAATACCATTATATTGATTAATTGCTGAGCCAAAATATACTCAAACCTCTAGTAATATTTCTCATTTGTATTAATTTCCCATTGTGGTATTTCCCATATGCCACACTAATTCTGATCAAAATAACAGACGCTTATATTCGAGCTAGTGGAATGCTCCTCAAATTTTCTCTAGGGGCCCTGCACATGTTTTAGAATTTCTCTGAAACTTCATAAGCAACCTAGATAATTAGACATGATCTTTAATCAAGACATAATTTTCCTGTTATTTTCACATAGTTTTGCAATAAAAAGCTGTATTTTATAATTACTTGTGCTTTTACAATTAATTTTCCCTTATCTTTCAACAGATGCTTACCTAATTTCAAAATTATTTCACAGTTTACAAAAATGTTCACACTTCCATGCTCTACAATGTCCAGGGATGGGGCAGGAAGGATCTCAGCTTTAATGTTTTTCTACCTTTAAACTGAAACCAAGTGACTTTCTAATCCCTCTCAGGTCACATAAAATTGAATGAATTTTATCACAAAATAGTATTCAGTTCAATTACTTATTTTGGCATTTCTAACCAGGATCCGTGAATAAATAAGTTGCTTAAAAAAGCAAAAATGAAAAATTTTATTAAAAAATTTTGCTGATCTTAATTGTGGCTTAATTATAATCTGAATTTAAGGTGAAAAAAGTCTATAAAGTAGTGACTTACCAAAATTAGAAGCATATTCTCCAATGAACCGCTTGGTAAGAAACCTTACTGTAAGGGCTGCAAGATAAACAAGCAGGATTTACAGTCCTCTCTGTTTTAGGATACAGAGAACTTAGTTATTTGCACAGGGTTTTATCTTCAGGTCAAAAATTACCAAGCACCAGGAAGATCTTAAAGCATTACCAGACTTGGTCTCAATAATAGTAGCAAGATTTCCAACCCAGAACTGTAAAGGTTAAGAGGCTAGAAAAAAATGACCTTAGCATGGGATCCACTCAAATCACTATTAATTAATTCACAGATGCAAATATGAGGCAACTTACCTTTTGTAACAGAGGCATATTTCTTATTTTATCTGAGGTACGGGAACTATAGCATTTCTTCTTTTCTATCAAATTAAGTTTGTTTTCAAGGTGTTACATACTTCTAATGACAAGGACAATATCAAGCAATTCAGTTACTGAAGGACAGAGGGACTTCAAACTCCAGAAAATAGAGAAAGGACCTCTAGTGTTGGATTATCTTATTACAGCTCCTGGGCTCAGGGGGCTTCTATTGGTGGTATCCTCATTACCATCATAAAGTGACCTTAATGTGAGCAATAACAAAACAAAAAACAATAAAATGGCTTCTCAAGTCAGGGGAAATGTTTAGTTCCCAGGCATCTACAGAACAATGTGTTTTTTCCCCTGAGATGTGGCATTTAAAAAATAACCCACAGGTTTTCACACATCTCTCTGCACCCTCAGTCTCAGAGCAGGATTCTTTCAAGGCCACTGTTTGGTGACTGGTGGCTTTGGGGACAGGTGTGTTGGACTCAGAAATGGGTGGGATAGTGATGGGGGGATTTCCTGTTATTCCTATGATTTTTAAACATCAGTAAAACAAAATACAAATGAATACTTTAAGCAGTTATCTTCCTCAAGCTGTCTATAAATTCTTCAAATACAATTAATTACATCACTTGCGTAGAAAATAAAAACTGCACATGAAAAGCAATGTACAAGTATATAGTTATACCAAGTTTTATATACAAGTCAATATATTTCTCACTCTCTGCACTCTACGCCGTGCCAGAGGAAATAACACCACTCACCGGATTTGCCTGTTCCTTGACCACCCAAGACAGCAAGCTTCACATCATTCATGTTGTTTTTCTGTTTCCTTTTGGTCAGGCCCACGTTCTGGAGCAATACTGACTTGAGCCAAGTATGAGATTTTTAAAATCCTTCTTAAAAAGTAATGCTGCTCTCATCTCTCCAAGGCCAACTCCACCCCATACTGCTACCATCCAATGATAACATTAAAAATGTTGCAGCTTTGAACATATGCCATCAAAAAACTTTGGAGCTACTATTTAGATACAAAGGCTCATTAAGCTAATAGTTAAGAATTCAACAGAAGCTTAGCTCTCCTTCCTCTGTTTGTGTGTACCTTGAATCTACTTTCTCCTAGGACCTGGAAAAATGATCTCACTTCATTAAGAAAGTTCTTCAAGGATGAGTGAATATTCCTTTAATTTACTTTGATTGAATCAGTTTTGCTTTTTTTATTAATAGCTGAGTCTATATAGTCTTTCATCTCTTCTGTGAAAGACGAAACGGAATATGTTAATTAAGTCATGAAAAGAAACCAGCAAAGAGGACGGCTACCTCTACGTATTAGTGGAGGGTTGACAGCCACGCTCCTGAACCCGCGATCCCTGCCTTTGGGCCTCGGTTCTCCAGCAGAAACACAGGCAGTGCAGTCCCGCCTTCCAATTTTCTTCTCAAGAAAAAGCTTCTCTCCCTTTCTTGTTTTTCCTTTTAATTTTATGGCAGGAGACAGCAGTAAAATTTCTGGGAAAAAATAAAACAATCAACTTCATGTTGCTTAAAGAACAATAAACAGAAACCTGCCATGTTTCTTTGTACAGTACTTTGTAATTAGGAAAAAGAAATTAAGAGGAAAGAAATTTTAAAAGGGAATTTTGATATAATCCACTCCTGCTACCAGAAAAGAGGTAGATGTAATATGCAAAGTAACGATTGTTTCATACTTCTTTCCATCAAATTTTCCCTGTACACCAAGTCCCTGCATTGCTGTATTACCTCCCCCCTTTTTATATATGTATAAATTTGACAGTTGAGAAAAAATATACAACAACAACAAAAAAAAGAATTCAACATTTGTGTACTAAATTTTGAGGCCTAGGCGAGGAAATTTTATTTCATTTCCAGGCTGGGTAGATCACAGGGTAACATTTCTTAAAAATGCTTTTATTTAATAGTGGAAAGAAGAGGAAAGGACAAGTCAAAGAACATGTATGAATGACCCACAGACATGGACAGTGGTGTGGGGACGGACTGTGAGAGCAGGAGGTGGGCTGGGTGGAAGAGGGCAAAAGGGGAGAAAATGGGACAACTATAGTAGAATAACAATATTAAA
>PVKM010024477.1:0-20500 GCA_004027735.1 Carollia perspicillata
TTTCCCGTCGCTGGGGCCCTGGGCTGTGCGGTCCGTCTCACTGCCCAGTCTTGCCTAGTTTATCTGCACGCGAATATGTGTCCACAGTTGGCTAACTGCCCTGTGTGCCTTGCGTGCTCTGCTCGTCTCCTCCTGTCTCCTCCCTGTGTCTGGGGTCTGCAAGCTCCATGCCACCTAGGGCCGCCCGGCGCTCCCGAGCCTGGCAGCCACCTCGTTTTCCTGCCGCTTTCTCTCTCCGCGCCTGCCGACTCCGCCCCTCTTACCGGTTGGGTTGAATGGCCGTGGACTTCCGCATTTCAATTTTCTGTGTTCTGGTTGTGTTATTGTTTATAAATATTTGTTGTCCTTAATCTTGGTTGTGAGAGGAGGCACAGTGCTTCCACCTACGCCTCCATCTTGGCCGGAAGTCCAAATCCTTTCTTTAAGAAGGACTGATTAAATTCAGGCTCCACGTTTGCCTTCGAAACATTGCTTGCCTCCTCTCCCCTGCCCCCAGCCCCCTCACTCTCAGCACAAGGAAGAAATGGTGACAGTGGGGATACTCCTTGTCAGTTCTGTCTGACCGAAAAGCAAGAACTGATTGGTGATGTGAAAATGAAAATGGCAGGACCCAGCGGCATGTGCCCTGGAGACAAAGCTGGGGATACAGGGCACTTTGGCATGACCCCTAAATCTAAAGAAACACTTAAAGTCAGCAGGAGTAAGCCGTAGCTCAGCAAAAAAATCCTGCTCGCACAAAAAAGCATGGAGCAGATGAAAGCTAGACCTCTCTCTGCAGCCACTGAAGACCATGTCTGAAAGTGGGGAAGCAAGGTCCGGAACTCACAGCTGGACTGCATGTTTTAAAAAGAACGGAAAGATGCCAACTGCCATGTTACAAAGGTTAATTCTGAGTGGCCCGATAGCAGATTGCTTCTGTTTTGTTTTAACTTTATTTTGTTCTGTGTTTTGGGGTTTTTTTTTTCCCCTCTCTGTGCTTTTCACGTGTTCTGCAATAAAGACCTATGACTTTCGGAATTAGAAAAGTTATTTTTGGCTGCCACTGCCACAGGAGGTGTGAGGATATAAAAAAAAAACATTCAGATGGCAAATACCAACAGCTTTTCAGACGGGGTTCCTTCAGATTCTTTGGAAGCTGCTGAAGAAACTACAAGTACTACAAAGAAGCTCACAGGTCAGGTGATGCAGAGCCCTCGAGTTCTGGCAGCCTAGCAGGACCCTCTTGGCAGCGGCTCCCACACTACTCCCAGGTACATCATTACTTTGTCCAAAGCAGTAAAAAATAAAAATAAAAAAAGAAGAATCAACACATTGGAACAACTTCAAGTGAAATGTGCTCATAGAGAAGCCAAGTTCTACAAAGAGGAGAGGAAGTACAGGCACTGTACCAGCCTCTCACTGACACGAGAAGTGTTAGGTGACACAGAGCCAACAGACGCAGACTCGGAACCGCACAGTGAGAATGAAGGGGAAGACAAACTGGTTGGTGCCACGTAAGATAAACTAGTTCTAGCGTCAGCAGAAGCGCCAAACCCCAAAGGAATTTTGGAATTTGGTTCACCATCTTCTTTTTCTTCCCTTCTACCAATGTTTTATTGATTTTTTTTTTTTTTAGAGAGAGGCATGGATTTGTTGTTCCACTTATTTGAGCATTCACTGGTGGATTCTTATAGGTGCCCTGACTGGGGATGCAATCCAAAACCTTGGTGTAAGGGATGATGCTCTAACCAACTGAGCCACCCGGTCAGGACCATGGCTCGCCATCTTTAGAAACATGGCTACGCTGAGTTAGTCCAGGAAAATGATGAGGCCATCTTGAAACACCTACAGGATGTTGAAGTGAAGTTTTCAGACCCTGGACAGCCTATTAGAGTTCCACTTTGAACCCAATGACTACTTTACCAATTCAGTCCTGACAAAAACGTGCGAGATGAAGTCAGAGCCAGGTAAGCCTATTCTCCCTTTTCCTTTGAGGGTCCTGAAATAGTTGACCTGATGGGTGCACTATTGACTATGGGGGTGGGGGAGTGTTACCGTCAGAACGATCCAGAAAAAGCAGGAACACAAGGGCTGAGGCACCGTCAGAACAATTACTAAGCAAGTCCCCAGCGATTCGTTTTTCAGCGTCTTCAGTCTGCTGAAAAATGAAATCCGTCTTCAGTCTCCGTCTAGCGATGGAAATTCACTAGGTGAAGATTCTGAGTTCGCCGGAGCCTCTGACTTCGAGATCAGACACTTCTTCCACGAGCGGATTGTCCTGCAAGAAGTGCCAGACTTCACTGGGGAGGCCACAGAGAATGATGACAATTTTGAAGAAGGTGAGGAAGGACAAGAGGAGGAATTAGAAGTAGACGAGGAGGGAGACGATAAGGATGATGCCACAGTGAACCCCAAGAAGGAGCCCAGCCAGCCCTTCGAATGCAGCCGTCAGTGAGTAGAGAGGACCTGACACTGTGTGGCGTTCACACCTGACCTGTTTTCAAGTGCACGGTTTTCACTTTCATTTCTCCCTTTTCCGTATTATTTTGCTTAGCCTGTACCGTGGCAAATGCATTTCAGAAACCGGACGTTTAATTCCAGCACGCTCTATGGCCTCGGGTGCAGTTCGGTAGACTTTCCCAGGCCCTCCCTGGGGCAAGGGGGCGGTGCTAGAACACGTGGAGCCCAGGGCAGACGTCTGGGGAGCTTCTGCTCTCATCTCTCCTTTAAAGACACCACAGGTTAGCAGTTTGTTCTAGGTAGCAATAAATCAAATTCAAAAATGTGGAAAATTCCACAGGACAAATGAGGCGGTTTCAACAAACAATGCTTTAAAAAAGGAAAGGCAACTGTCAGATGAAAGTAGAGGTGAGAATCACAACCAAATGCTCTGGGTGGTGTTTATTTGCATCCTGATTTGAACAAACCAACTATAAAAATGTGTTTTTGAGATAATCAGGGAAAAATAAATATAAACCAGGTACTGAATATTGCAAGAAATTACTTATTTTGTGGAATGTGATGATCCTGTGGTTAGCGTTTTTAAGTCATTACTTTAGAGATAAGTACTGAAGTATTTGCATGTAAAATTATATGATATCTGAGATTCACTCCAGCAAAAACAGTAGTGGGAGAACAGGAGAGACAAGAATACTGAATGGTAGGTCTTCGTGGAGGAGAATTTGGCCCCTGAAGTTTTATATCCAGGTAGCTTCTCCTATATCTGGGAGAGAGGACTGATTTGATTTTTTAAAATTTCCAACTCACTGTACACAAATATTTTAATAGAATATAATAAAAGTGAATTGCCAAAAAATTAAATGATAAAAAAACAGACATATAACATACAATCCAATTTTTAATGGATTCAGCACATAATATTATATTTCAATAAATATAATCAGAACAAACATATCCTATGGAAAGAGAAAATAATTTAAAATCCATATGTGGTTTTGAATGTGTGTCTACAATATGGATAATTGCTGCTACATTTGTAACTTTTTGTCATTCCACAATCATAACTCATCCGGGAGATCTGGTAAGAGCGATTTCCCATATTAAATGCCTCTGTGCACAGTTTGAACAAAAAGCCATGTACATCAATATTTAAAGCTTTTAATGTGACAAATGAACTTGCTTCTTGCTCGTTAATTGATCTAACCTAGTGCGGATTGTGACAACACTGCTCACAGGAGATAAACTTTTCTTTGTCTCCTTGTCATGACACTGGTAGGGGAAAAAGCAGCCTACCGGTGGTGTGTCGACTGGAATAGCAGAAGAGACTTTAAAGGAATTTCTGCGAGCTTAGAATATTCATTTTTAACTTCTATCCACAGTGAGGTAAATGCTGCTATATTTCCAAAATTCATCTTCAGTCCTTGATTAGTAGCCGGTGCCATTGATTTATTTTGTCAAGTTGTAGTTCTACTTGAATTATTTGTATCTTTTGAACAAAAAGTAGATTCCACAGCCATAGATTTCTTACAGGTGCATCACCGAATCAAAGGTAATGATTAGATTTTGGAAATCAAATCCAAAGTCATAGGTATAAGTGTACAGTAACACATTCCTGATTGTTGTTGAGTCATGTCATAAAAATCTGTAGAAATGTCAACTTTTTTGTCTTTGCCTTTTTTTTATCTCTTATTGCACTGCTTCCTTATGTGGTAGTTTTAGCATCATTAAAGATATCTACGATTTAGACAAAGCAGCAAGTATGGAGGTCCAGTTCACACCTTTAAATATTGAATCGAATTGATTTCTTCTCTTGCTAGAAACAGGATGAGTTTGTTCTGCATTTTATACCAACAGAATTCTCCCCTAACAAGCACTGTGCCTCACCGTGCAGCAAGAGGTGGTGGCACTCCACTTCCACATCACACAAATGCAGAATGGCCCTTAATCTAATGCCTGTGCCTTTAAGTAATTCACAGATTTTTAATTCATTGCTAAGTACACTATTTGTCCACCTGATTTTTTTTTCTGTAGCAAGATTTTGTCAATGAGGGAAGCAGGGGGCTAATTCACAAGCCCTTTGGTCCAGGTGACTGCCCCAGAATTTCACCCTGTGGTTGCAGCTGTGCTCTGAGAACACACTCCCCTATGCAAACCCTGAGCTCCAAACCACATTTCTCAACACTGTATTCTTTCATGATTTTATGTTAGAAAGAATTCTTCATATCACCACCACGTTCAAACTGCACACATACTAGAATTGCTGCCACATTAACAAATCTGCGCACTTTTTAAACTACAAAGAAAAATTTGCCAGTCAGGGCACATGTCTGGGTTGCAGGCCAGGTCGCCAGTGGGGGCCATGTGAGAGGCAAACACACATTGATGTTTCCCTCCCTCTCTTTCTCTCTCTCTTCCCCTCTCTCTAAAAATAAATAAATAAAACCTTAATTAAAAAAAGGAACAAACATACACATTGGGGGCACCATGGATCCATGGACTATTGTTTAAATAGCTTTGTGCTATTTACTCTACTTTTGTGTATCTGTTTTCTATTACTGCGTAATGAATTACTACAAATTCAGTGGCTTAAAACAGCCTATATTTATGGCCTCACAGTTTTTATAGGTTAGGAGTCCATAAATACTTAGCTGGGTTTTCTGCTCAGGGTCTCACAAAATGACAGTAAAACATTTCCATCTGGAGGCACAACTAGGGAAGAATGAACTTCCAAGTTCCCTGAGGTTGCTGGCAAAACCAGTTCCTTGCTGTTGTGGGGCTAAGGTCCATGTTCCTATTGGCTGCCACTCTCCTTGGGCAGTTCACAGCATGGCTGTTGGTTTCATCCGGGCCAGCGGATGAGAGTCCCTATTGCTCTGAGTTTCTGTAAAGAGCTTGCCTGATTACAACATGCCTATTCAGGTAAATCTCTCTTTTCTTTAACTTAAGGCCAATTGATTAGGGACCATAACTACATTTGCAAAATACCTTCATCTTTGCCATGTAATTAAACTGAATCATGGGCAAAGAATCAAGGGGTGGAGAGATCATAGGACTCTCTCACAATTCTGTCTACAGAATATGCTGTTAGATTTCCTTAATAATAATAAAATAAATTATAGATAATAGAGGAAATTTATAATGAATAAATTGTGTATAGAAAACCCTGAAGACTCCATCAAAAAACTGTTAGAACTAATAAACCAATTCATCATACTAAATCAATATACAAAAGTTAGTTACATTCTGTATGTTAATAAAAAACCATCAGAAAGAGAAATTAAGAAAGCAATCCCATTTACAATTGCACCAAAAAGAATAAAATACCTAGAATTAAATTTAACAAAGGAGGTGAAAATATGTATACTGAAAACTATAAGATGTTAATGAAAAAAAATGAGGAAAACAAATAAATGGAAAGATATTCCATGAGCACTGATTGAAAAAATGAATATTTTAAATGTTCATAATATCCAAAGCAATTTACAGATTCAATGCAATCCTTACAAAAATTCCAATGGTATTTTTCCTAGAACTAGAACAAAAAAACTCTTAAAATGTATATGGAACCACAAAAGACTTCAATAGCCAAAGCAATCTTGAGGTAGAAGAACAAAGGCATCACACTTTCTGATTTTACAGTATATTACAAAGCAATAGTAATCCAAGCAATATGGTATTGGCATAAAAGCAGATATACAGATCAGTGGAACAGAATTGAGAGCCCCAAAATAAACCAATAAATGTGCTTGGAAAACTGGATATGCAGAAGAATGAAACTGGACCACTCCCTTACACCACACAAAAATTAACTCAAAATGGATTAAAGACTTGAACATAAGATCTGAAACCATACAACTCCTAGAAGGTTAAGCCCCTTGACATTGGAATTGGCAGAGATTTTTTTCAATTTGACACCAAAAGCAAAGACAACAAAGGCAAAAGTAAATGAGTAGGGCTGCATCAAACGAAAAAGTTTCTGCACAGCAAAGACAACCATCAACAAAATGAAAAGGCAGCCTACAGGGTAGAAGAAAATATTTGCAAATCATTAATCTGATAAGTAGTTAATAGCCAAAACACATAAAGAACTCACACAACTCAATAGCAAAAACAATCTGATTTAAAAATGAACAAAGGAATGAAATAGACAGTTTTCCAAAGAAGACATATAAGTGGCCAACAGTCACACGAGAAGGTGCTCAACATCACTAATCATCAGGGAAATGTCAATCAAAATCACAATGAGATATCACCTCACACCTGTTACAATGGCAGTTATGAAAAAGACAAGAGATAACAGGTGTTTGTGAAAATTTAGAGAAAAGAGAACTCTGTGCACTGTCGTTGGGAACATAAATTGATGTAGCCACTATGAAAAACTACTACACAATCCAGCAATTCCTCCTCTTGTGTTTGTATAAGAAAAATATCTTTAAAATAAAAGTAAGAAAGAGCAGTCTATGAAAAAGTAACAGAACAATAGTGTCCCATGAATCTCCTTCCGATCTTGCTGCTTCTAGAGAGACTGAGGCTAGGGGAAAGCTTAGAGTCTTTGATGTTACTGTGAGGTCTAAATGGAATAAAATAATTAATTCTGAGGGGCATGAGGAGGCTGAACGGTGGATTTGCCTCCAGGGAAACAATGTTTCTGCGGTCTGTTGATCAATGGCTTTAATGCTATTAGTGAGTCTTCTAATTAGAGCTCTAGGGGTCTGTCTTCATTCTTGTCAACATTTTTTGCAATAACTTTGATGGTATTCCATTTATGACAAAACAGAGTTGGGAAAAAGAGATAAAGTGATAGGCAGCAAAGTGAAGATTTACAATTATCTCAGGAGTCAAAAATGTCAAAATAACACTAAAAAAATGATTGATTCACATAAGGGTGAAGGTCAGGCTTTACACAGGATGTCTTCCAAAGCACTTGTAAATTGTGAGTGTGGGGAGGTCTGAAGAATTCCTGTAGCTTGGCGGGGGGAGGGGAAGGGGGAGACCTGTTAAACTAGGTCAACACCAGGTCCAATGTCAACAAAGCATTTGATGTAGCAGCTAAAAAAATAAGTCCAACCTGGGTTTGAATCAATCCTTTCCAGAGAGCAGGACATCAGGCTGCATAGCTCTCTCCATGGACCACTGTGTCTGGATGTTATGCTTAAGAGTCTCCTCACTGGTCCAGCAGTGCCAGTGTAACCACTCAGAAATCTTATTTTCTTTAATCTGGACTTTTCTTTTGATTTTTGCCCCTTCGACTCAAACCAGCCTCACCTAGCCCCCTGACTCACCCATGTCCCTCTCTCTTGCTTAATCATTCAGCCTCAGGAAAGTGAGGCTCTGCTCAGCATCCGCTAGTCTTAGGAACAAGGTCCTGGGTCTAGTGACTACAGAGACAGAATTTGTGGTCAAACTAAAGATAACATCTAGTCCTCAGTTGTGTTTTAGCTCCAGACCCAGGAAGTAGAGCGATCCCAACAAACATAGCTTTCAAAGTCAAAAGAACAACTCCGTGGCTTATGTCAGGGCCAGATGCAATGATCAATTTCCCCCTACCCTGGACCCAACCAATCAGCAGAGACCACCACCCTAACTCCCTTAGTCACCATGATTAATGATTTTTCTCCCTATATAACCCATCTCCTGGAAGCCATCGGGGACCCAGGTCTCTGAGCATTAACACACCTGTGACTCTGGGCATGATGCCACCTCCTTAATAAGTTTTTACTTTCTTGGCTGCAAACTCCTGTTTGTGTCTGATTGGGCTATGATGCACGCAGGCAAACAGACCACTTCAGTCCAGTAACACTAGCCCTCATTTTCCAACCTCCTTTGCCCTTACGGACAGCTCCATCATTGTATGTACAAGGACCACTTCCACACCCCTGTGCCCAACCCTTAGCGACTCCTCATTCTCTACCAAGTCATGTGTAAAACCTTGGCTTGGTGGTCAAAGATCTCCATGTCTTGGCCAGCTTCTCTTTCCAGCATTTTTCTACCTACTCTCTCCTACACATTTGAACCAAATTTGAGATCTCCCCATTCCCTGAACGTATTCCAGTTTCCCCTACACCCTCATGGGACACCATCTCCCTCCACGGTCTTCCAGCTGCACCTGCTGAAAATCTCAGTCCTTTTCCACCTTGCCTTACCATCTCCTCCTCACCCCCCATTCCCCACCCATGAAACTCCATGTTTTTGCTCTCCTTTTATAAATCATGTTTTAAAAATCATGTCTGATTGTGAGTGTTGGGGTTTCTGGGCAGAGCTCTCTGGTGTTTATCTGGCTGAATTAGACATAGGGTCCCAAGAATGCCTGTATCATGCTTCTCCTCTTCCCTCCTCCTCGTGGGGGCTCAGACTGGGGAATCTGTGTGTAAAGAACAATAGCAGAACGAGAATAAAGTGCCAGGATTAAATTTGAACCAATGCCCTTGATCCACAACCTACAGAGTAGAGCCCACTAGGAAAATTAAGCTGGAATTGGCAGCTTTGGCTTGAAGTCAAAGAGGGACTCTTACTCTTCCCCTCCTCCTCCTTCTCCTTCAGTGCAGAGAGTCAGAGAGACAGTCAGATACAGAAGAGAGGGAGAGGATCTAAGTGGGCACTGAGTCCACTTAACCAGAACAAAGTAGAAACAGTGGGTGGCTGACCTACCACTGGGCTCCAAGTCTGGCCTTAGTGTAAAACAGGAAGGTGGGAAGGGCGCCACAAATGGGTGGTGATCTTTTTAAGGCTCAGCCACCCAGTCCTCCAGTAAAACACAGCCCAGTGACTGACAGCCCTGGATTTGCCCAACCACAGGTGCAAACTCCCCCTTAGAGGGACGCCGGGGTTGGGGCAGAAAGAGAGGCATAGAGAGAGGTGCAGAATTGTTCCACTCCCACTGCAGACTTCTGGAGGGCAGGGCTATTGTTTTATACATTTATAAATTAACTATTTATAACAACCATTTCCTACCATGTACTTAGCACATAATGTTCAATAAATTTTGTAGAATCAAATTTATAATTTATATTTTAAAACTGGTATTGACATATTTGAATCATCTAGGACATAGCACCCAGAATGGGGAGATGTTCGAAAAATGTTTAATAGGAGCAACAGTTGCAGGATTTGGGACATTTTTAGAGGTGAGAGAACGGATGATGCCAGACACCGCAGGGAAGTGGCTTAAGGCACTAACAGCGTCAGGAAGGCGCTTCCGGCAATCAGCCTTTCAGGCACAGGAAACAGCTGCCTGGAGGGGCCGCGCAGATTAGAGCCACACCAAGGAGAGGCAGGTCCTGAGTCAGGAATTAGCCCCGAGAACTTCCAAACCCGAGTCTGAGGAAAGTAATTTCTTGTGGGGATTTGAGAGAGAGATAAGGGAATGATTTAACCAAACATTTCAAAACCAGATTTACATTCTTAAAATCCCATCTAAAAGAAAAAAAAGAAATCTCATTTCTTTTCTCTTAATCTGCCCCAAAGATCAGGCATTTCAAAGACATTTCTGCCCCTCGAGTTTAATTATGTTGCATTATCCTCGTGTCTTTAGAGGTGAACGTCATCTGTGTCGGGGAGTGTTGGGCTTTCGCAGCATTCTGTCCTAAAAATTATTTATACTCAAGCTTAAATGGACTAAAATAAATATACGTTTTCTCTGAAAGTTCAAGGTTATCTCTTACTTTGAAGTTGGCAGCAGTTGGCTTTATTTATAGGGACAGAGCTGGCCTCTGACTGAAAAAATGCTGCACCAGGTTTAATTGTGGGCTTAGGTGAACGGCCAAATTACACTTGAATTTTCATTTTTTATAACATAGGATTTGTTGCAAAATTAAGAAATCCGAACCAGCTTAGGGGAAATGATAGCCTATATATGTTTAAATGTATGAACTAATAAAAGCCACCACGTGAAGCCCAAGAGATAGTCAGCTATTTGTAATTTTACAACTGGGTGAGTGCTATTTTCATTAATGTGATGAACTTGTGAATTCTCTCAATTTAATTACAGAGGAAATAACTGCATTTTGTTTATTGAATATTTGGTATAATTAAACTTTGCTGGAGAAAAATCATCTATGAAAGGTATTTTAACATTTTCCTGAATGCCTCAAAGACATTCAGTGCAAAAAAAAAAAAAGAACTATCTTTTGCATCCAACATTGAGTTACATTTTTTATCACAAGCTGAGCTCCATTGGTCAGAATCAGCCTGTCGTAAATCAGCAATGGCTGCCACAGCTCAGTGGAACGAAACAAGTTATAGAAAGATTGTTTATTAACTTGAGCGCCTTCTTTATTAGTCATTTGTTACAATTTTATTTTATAGTCTCATTTCATCCTAATACTTTCTCTATCATAAAATGTCAATAATTTCTCTTAGTATTTCATATTAATTTGTCAAACCAAGCTCATACAATGCCGTAAACCCATTCTGCCTGAGGCTTGGTGGGGAAGCTAACTCAACATTCTGTAACAGGCTGTCAGGCCTGAGTGGAGCAGGAACCAAGGGCCAAGGACAGAGGGTCACGGGGTGGAGGAGCCCCAGGTGCCTAGCAAAGGGCAAAACTACAAGCTCCTAAGACCACTGCCCTAAGCATTAACCCCTAGGATGACATCTCGGCCTCAGTTGTGTTTCAGCTGCTGGCCCAGAGAAGCACAAAACCAAGTGGAGTGATGCCATGGCCATCAGCACCAGCTGATGACCCCCCACCCTGGCGCCCAGCAATCACTGTAAATGAGGACCCTGGGAGACACAGCTGGAAAAGCTGATGAATAGCTATTGAGAGCCTCCTCTGAGAGCTCCAGATAGAATCTCTGAGGATGGAGAACCCAACCCCACTCTATGGGACACACCCGCACATTCTCCCACCCCATTCTTTCCCCAGGGTATGCTGTCTTCTGGGCTCCTAGGACCTCTCCTTCCTCTTTTGTCCCTTAGGGCACATCTCTCTCTCTCCCTTCTTTGTTCTAAGCTCCAAGGGCTCTCTACCTCTAACTTTCTTTAAAAAAAAAAAAAGCTTATTTATTTATTTTTAGAGAGTGTTGGGGTTTTAGAGAGAGGGGAAAGGAAGGAGAAAGAGAGGGAGAGAAACATTAATGTGTGGTTGCCTCTGACGTGCCTCTTACTGGGGACCTGGTCCGCAGCCCAGGCATGTGCCCTAGACTGGGAATTGAACCGGCGACCCCTTGGTTCACAGGCCCACGCTCAATCCACTGAGCCATGCCAGCCAGGGCTGCCTCTAACTTTCTAAATAAATTTCCCCTTATAGTTTGAGTTCTGGATCTGAATTCTTTCCCAGCCAGAGTTCAAGTACCCTGGTTGCTGAACTGAAGCCCAGCCTAACTCATCGTGAACGCCTGGTAACGTTCGCTGCTGCTAATAATACCAGTATCATGGACCAAGTGACAAGTCCAATTTTTTTTTTAAAGCTTATCGAGCACCTTCCATGTGGCAGTCACCATCCTGGGCTGGCGGTGCTGGGTAAACAACATAGACCAGGGTCCTAGCTTTGGGAGCCTACGGTCCAATGGTGGAGACATACATGTGAAGCCATAGTGTTACAGTGCAGGGTAATGACAGCAGGATAGAGGAGGGGAGGGGTACCAGCCAGCCAATCTGAGAAAAACACAATATCAAGGTATCTTTTAAAAGATCTCTTTGGCCCTGGCTGGTGTGGCTGAGTGGATTGAGTGCTGGCCTGCCGGCCAAAGGGTCACAGGTTTGATTCCTGGTCAGGGCACATGCCTGGGTTGCGGGCCAAGTGCCTGGTTGGGGGAGTACCTACGAGAGGCAACTGATCAATGTTATGCTCCCTCTGTCTCCCTCCCTTCTCCTCTCTCTAAAAATAAATAAATCAAATCTAAAATAGTAAATAAATAAATGACCTCTTGGTCCTGCACCAGATTTAATTAAATTAAGAGTAATATAACACAGTTAGATCCCTTTCTTTTTAAATGTAAAATAACAACCCAGGCTTGTGTGGTTCAGCGGACTGAGTGACAGCCTGTGAACCAGTGTCACCAGTGTTGCCAGTTCAATTCCTGCTCAGGGCACATGCCTGGGTTGCAGGCCAGGTCCCTGGTCGGGGGTGTGCGAAAGGCAACCACACATTGGCATTTCTCTTCCTCTCTTTCTCCCTCTCTTCTCTTCTCTCTAAAAATAAATAGATAAAATCTTTTTTAAAAATAAAATGTAAAATAACATCTGTGATAGTTAATTTTATATGTCATCTGGGACATGGAATGCCTAGCTATTAGGTTAAATATTGGGTCCGACACAAATAACACCCCTTTATATCACAAAAATTTTTATTACAAAATCATAAGCATGCAATTCTGTAACATAACAATATCACACTCAAGCATACCATGTGACATTTTAGGTGAAATGTTCAAAATAAAACTATACATTATTACAGCCATATTATTACCCTACTAACCACACTCCAGTGGGTGTTACTTCTGCCAGACCCTGTATTATTCCAGGTGTGTCTGCGAGGGAGTTTCTGGATGAGATTAATATTGAATCAGTAGACCCAGTAAACCAGGTTGCCCTCCACAACGTGGGTGGGCCTCATCCACTCCAATCAAGGCCCGAATAGAACAAAAAGGCTGGCTGAGGGAGAATCCACGCCCTCTGCCAGTCTCTGAGCTGGGAGGGACCTTGGTTCTCTCCTGCCTTTGGATTCAGATTTGAACTGGAACGTCTCAGCCTCCACAATTACGTGAGCCAATTCCTTATAATAAATCTCTTTACATATGCATTCTACTGGTTCTGTTTCTCAGGAGAACTCTGACTAATACAACATAGCATAGTCAACCTGTGTCTATTAGTTTTCTGTAGAAATGGCGTGGCTCTGCCTCCCCAGAGGACTTCTCAACTTAATTAAATGAGTTGAACCAATATTAAAACATTCCTTTCATTGACCTGAAGCAGGCATGGGAGTTAAGTGGTAGGTGCTGGTCAATTAAATTTCCAGTTAGCTGAAGACTAACCCATTTCACTCCCAAAGAATCGAAAGCATTTTCCCTTCTCCTGTGACTTCCACCTTCACAAATGACCATCGTAACCAGAAGAAGGGAAGACTAAAGTGTCCTCTGGGACAGTGTTTCTGAAAATGGGGTGCTCAAACCTCTCAAAGTCCTGTTAAGAGCGTGTACTTTGGGGGTCCCCTCAATGCCCCTGCTACATTGAGGCAATGTAGCAATGCCTCAGTTGCAATGCTACAGGGCAGCTGGAGAACAGTGCAGCAAGGAGGCCCTGGAGCTTGTCCGGAAAGCGACTTTCATCTCTGCTTTTACAATTAATCCTAGCAACGTGTTTTCTTGGTGCACCACTGTTTTGTTTTGTATGGTCTTTTTTAAAGAACCAACTCAAATTTCGGGCATTGCCAGGCGCTCTTAGCTTATGGAACCCAGCCAGTTCTCAGAGACACCTGACACTTCCCGCTGTCTACAGAGGAGTAGCTTTGGGAGTAGCTTTGTCTGCAGAAAAGAGATTATTTCCTCTCCTCCTTCTCACCCCCCAACCTAGACTTTTACTGTTTACCTACCAAAAAAAAAAAAAAAAGAAAGAAAGAAAGAAAAAGAAATCAGAAATTGGTCAAATTTATATTTTCAGGGGATCTTTTCCTAGCTGTATTAGGGCTGTAGTTGGTGATCTGGTGGCAAAAGAAATTTCTGATTGATAAAATGTGCCCTGTCTAGATGTTCCAGCAACAGAATTGGGCCCTTGAATAGAATACTGTAGGGAACCCCTCAACATGGGAGCAAGACTGCTTCAGACGCCCTTGGGAGAGGCCCAGAGCAATGGGGCCCTTCATGACCCTGACACCCCACTCACTACCCTTGCCTCCTGGGGTTCACATTCCCTCCTTGACCCAGAGGAGAGAAGGCACATTATTGATTAAGATGTTTAAGCCTCACTGTCCAAATGTCCCAGTAAAATGCACAAATGGGTTGGCATGACTTTGTTACATAAAGTTCATCATTTAATTGACTGATCCTCCTCCTTCTTGGGGCTTTGACCCAAATGTCCATCACCTGATGAACAGGTAAACAAAATATGGTATAACCATACAATGAAATATTATTTGGCCATAAAAAAGAAGGGATGACCCTGAAAACATTATGCTAAATTAAAGCAGTCTCAAAAGGTGCTCGAAGTGCCCTGTGGAACCAAAGCGACAGTGCATCTATACCCCAATGGCACATCATAAGTGAGGGCCTGGGGGAGAGGAGCTCTGAAGTATGACGAAATAATCTGATCCTGGGCTTTGGTCCTGGCATTTATTAGCTGTATAACCTGAGTCAAGACTCAGATTTCTCTAAACTTGAATTTTCCCATCAGAAATATTAGGATAACAGTGTCTTTGTTTGTGAGGATTGAATGAGACTGGGTGTGTTCAGTGCTATGGTAGTCTGTTAGAGAAATGAACCCCCGATAACTTCTTCCCGTATCTCCACCCGTGATGGTCCCCTCCCTCACTGATTCTGGGATTAACCACGTGACTTGCTTTGACCAGAGACGCATTAGCAAACAATTCGATCAGAGGCTTAACATACTGTGCGTTGGGGCTTGCCTCCTTATACCACACCTCCTTTTACCAAATAAAAACGCCTGAGCTAGCCTGCTGGAGACATGTCACTCAGCTGTCAGCCACCCAACCACCAGCCATGTGAGTGATGCTGCCTTAGACCATTCTATCGCAGTTCAGCTGCCAGGTGACTGCAGCCGTACAAGAGACTCCAGGTGCAGAAGAACCAGCCAGATGAGCCCAGCCCAGATTACTGACCTACATTTCCAAGACACCAGGAACACATGCGTAGTCAAGCAAAATTAGCTTTAAAGTGGGGCAGCAAGGAAGAGTGTACCCCAGAGGGACCACGAAGGGGGAGTTGGGAGGGGCTTGTTATAGAATTTGGGTATTTCCTGGGGGATTCTGTAAAGGGTTTAAGGAAGCAGGAGCCTGTTTTTGACTGGATGTTTTCAGAAAGCGGGGGCGATTTGGTGACTGGATCTCTTGGTAGTTTTTATCTACGAGGCAGGAGGGTTAAAGTGGGACAAACATCAGTGGTAACTCTTATTTGCTGGAAGAGGGAGAGGTTTAATTATTTTTGATTTATAGAATGTCCTTGTCTCTATATAGTTTCTGGCATGATAACAAAATAGTCTCGGCTGTGTCTTATTTCATCACGGTCAAAGAATGGCCTTGTCTGAGCATTGTTTATATGCAGGGAAAATTGTTCATCCACATTCAGGAACACTACATCCTCGGGCTGTTGAGGCATTTTTTACTTTCTTAGACAGAATCATGAGCAAATGACACAGTTGTCCTAAGCCTCTTAGACTCGGGATGTTTTTTGATTCAGGAAGAGATAACTGATGCGACCTCTTTGCAAGGCCTAAAGTGCTTGCTACACAGGCTTTTTGATTCCTTCTGGGGTTACATACGCACAAAGCCCCAACTCCACAGGATTCCAAGCAGAGGAGGCGAGCAGTATGTGCCGAGGACAAAGAACAGGTATGGACCTTAGAGGCCTGAGGTGGCCGCATACATGCAGCAGACAGGGCTTGTTTAACCACCCCCTCTTTGAGTTTGGCTCCGCCTCTTTCAGATGCTGCATCCAAGGACTAGACCAGGGATGTCAAACTCATTTTCACGGGGGGCCACATAAGCCCCATGGTTGCCTTCAAAGGGCCAAATGTGATTTTAGGACTATATAAATGTAACTACTCCTTAACAGTGAAGTGAGAGCTCGGTGCTCCTGCTGGGTAGAAACAAGGTGCTGGGCTGGATAAAGCAAGGTGGAGGGTGGGATTTGGCCCGCGGGTCTTGTGCTTGCCACCTGTGGACTAGACCTTGGTTTTCTATCTTCCTTCCCCAGCCTGCCCCCCTTCCACGGTCCACTCCTGCCTCAAGGGGCAGCAGGGTAAGGGCAGACTCCTCAGGACCTCCTCTCCGGTAACATCCCCTAAGGCCATGTGAAAGCCTCGGGTCATCTGCCCATGAACAACCCATTCTGTCCACAGAGCTTTCTGTGGGTTTAGCCATCGTAAACAAAGGAGGAGCCTATTTTGCTTTTGGTAGTGTTGCGGAAAACGAACTCTTACACAATCTGGGGTGACGGAGTAAGCCTTTATTACACGCGTGGGCCCAGAGGAGACAGCTTCCAAATTCTGGGCGCTCAAACAAAGGATTTGTGAAGCTTATAAACCCTCCCTTCTGGGCTAATGCAGAGGAATGCAGCGGTTAGTTTAGATTTCCTTATTTGGTTGGTCAGTGTCTTTTTGCGTGCCCTTATCTCCTGGCTGGCTCAGCGCAGGCTGGTACCGCTATCTGAACTGGGGGAGGGGGACCCTCTGCTAAGCCCACTTGGTTTTTGGTCGCTTCCCTATATCAGTAGAAGACTATACTTGCCCTTGCTCTGAGTATAGGAGGTGCCGACCCATTTCTAGGAGGTGAGAATAGGGAGTAATAATTGTTGGTTATTGCTTTACCCCTTGAATAACCAATAACCCAAGAGTGAACGCTTCTGTTTTTTCGACCAGGTGCTTTTTGTTTAAATCATTGCCAGTTGGGCCCCAGCTGATATGGACACCAGCCCGCAGTGTCTGCATCATTATGGATGAAATGAGACATCCACCTGGACTACTGAGTCTGGTGGAGAAAAAGGGACACAATGGCTTTTCTCTCAAGGGGAGCAAAAGCCTTGGCCCTTGCCCTGAACGGCCTTTATTGGGTTTCTCGGCACATTACATGATGGTCCTCATTTACTATGCACAGATTGCTTTAGGTGGTTACCTTTTACAGAAAACAAAGGAGCCAATGCTGCTAATCACATCACAGAAGGAGGGTATTTGCAAATGAAAAGGACTAAAATGGTTGAAGTGGTTACACTCATCCTTGGAAGGTTTAGCATGGATTTTAGGAAGTTATTTTGCAGTAAATGTTTGCCACAAATCCGGGTGAGGGAGTTTTTAGCAAAAAGCAAGACTCAAAGTGGCCTAGGCACATTGCAGGCCTGATTCCCCACAGGAGAACCTATCTGTGGGCGTGGGTCCTGTGCATCTCCGAGTGGGAGCTGGGCCCACGCCACACAGAACCGTCTCCTACACCCAGCCACAAATCTCCTGAGGACAGGTCATGCTTCTTGCAATTACTTCTTCTCTAGCCAAACCTTTAGTGAAGTTCGGGGTAGAGGGAAGGACAGTAAATCTTATTTTCCTCTTACAAATACTCTATCAGCTGTTTCCTACTGACAGGTTAAAAATGGACTCAAACCTAATCAACTTTTGGGAGGTATTCTTTCATTCAACTCACCCTCAAAGCCAGAGGCAGTCACTTTACCTATCAGAGTCTGTCAAAGTCAGGTACAGAAAGACGGAGATGACTGAAAAGTAACCGTTCATACTGGCTTCGCCAAAAAGAAGAAAATAAATCCTATTAGGGACACTAGGAATCTCATTGTCTTGGTTCAGTAGATTCTTGAAAGAAAATGAGAAGCACCTGCTCCATTTGAGGGTGTTGAATTGTATTTTATATGAAAATGTATTATTCCAATCACAGGGAACATTGGAATTTCAATGGACACGTCCTTCCTTCTTACTCCATCACACCAGCAGAGAGCCAAACATTGGCCAACTGCAGACTCCGAGTAGCAGCTCAGCCACAGCAGACTAGGTTGTTGTGGAGATCCACTCCTCACTAGGCAATTTGTCGGACAATGCCAATGTTAAGATTGGAATGAAACCCAAACTTTGAAGCCACAATCCCTCAGCAAAATGTTTCCACCCCTGATGAAAAGACCACTGGTCAGATTCCTGGCTCTGCCCCCTCTCGCTGTCACGTAGGGTTTTGTATCTCAGTGACTGTGTACAATGTGCTTCTACCCATCTCACAGGGGTGTCATGAGGAACAAGCGAGAAAATGCAAAATTTCTTTGAGAAATATAAAATGATAAACATTTTCTCTGTGAAATGTTATAAATTAGTTACTCCATGACATCCCACAATAATTCTATCACAGGAGGATAAATGGCAGCAACTAAAACACATCCTTCCCACAAGTAACGAGAATAGCTTGTGAGCTCCTCAAGGATAAGAGCCATTCCAACTCACCCACTGTGACATGCATCCCCCAAGGAGACAGCCGCATTATACAAGGTCTGTCCGGAAAGCATCCAGCCACGTGCTGTGAAAAATTTATTGAGGAAACAAGATATAATAAACATGGCACACAGGACAATGATGCCTCGGTCCCCTTCAAAATAGGCACCTTGGGACCTTACACAGTTCTTCCAATCACCATCAGTACTTCCTTGAGTCTTATTGACAATCTAAAATCTTTACACTTTCAAAGGTGATTTTAGTTTTGGGAAAAGCCAGAAGTCACAGGGTGCCAAATCGTGGCAATAGGCGGACTGAGTCACCTGGTGATTTGATGTTTCACCAAAACACTCTGTATGAGACGTGATATGTGAGCAGGCGCATTGTTGTGACGAAGCTGCCAGTTACCAGTTGCCCGTAGCTTCAGCCTTCTGAGTCATCTGAACAGTTTCCACAGAGGAATGTACAAGCTTAATGCAAAATTTGATGCAGATTCCTTACTCTACTCACTCAGTCATTTTGAATGTGAGGGCCACACAGTTCACATGCTCACTCAACAAGTCTACCGCCCCCACTGACTAGTACAGTCTAGTTGTCATTATTCACACATGCACAGTCCAGTCCACTCTCCTTGGCTGCCAGGTTACATAGATGTCTGCAAACCATTCTCAGTATATTAACAATGGATGGATTTTTTCCAGAAAGACCTTGTATGTTTGTTGGATAGATGGAATACCGAGTGGACAAACGAATGGGCGAGTAGGTGAGTGGATGGATGGATGGATGGATAGACGGATGATTAAACGGATGAATGCAAGGCTAAGGTGGGATGCAACAGTATGCGCATTCAGGATGTCAAGATAAATACTTCCACTTTGGTTGATAAAGAGCCCTGTCTTTGAGCTCCTCAAGTACCCACTTTGTCCTCTGCCTTGATTCTTGTCTTCCCGAAAAACCCTCAGTCATTTCTATAACCAGAAACTGATGGGTTATCGTCTGGCCCAGCAGTCTGTGCTGACAGGCAGCCTGAGCAGTCGACACCAGAGCTGCCACTCAGTTGTGAAACATTTGGAATGTCCTTCTTGCTTGGATGGGGGACATTTTATTACTGGGCTAGTTTTAGGCAATTGATCATAGGACAAGATCCCTAATAAATCTCATGAATGAGATTTAAATGTGTTGTATTTCCTAACTCATAGGAGAAAGCTCCTTCAAGATATAACATCGTAACTTGAGATTTCTTAAGGCTTTAGTTTTCACTGTTAAGTTTCTTTTCTTCACCATCCTCCAAAATTTCCAGATAATGAGTTGCCACATTTGGGGTGGGGCTTTTCCCTCAAGCAGTTACTCATTTATATTAACTAATTTTCTTAGTAGCCTGGGTTGGGGGATTTCTTATTGATTAATTTATTTCCTTTTTTCCCCTAGCTTTGTTGAGATAATGCCATATAACATTATGTGAATTTCATGTATACATAGTGATGAGTTCATATGTGTACATACTGTGAATTGACTACCATGTAAGGTTAATTAACGCCTGCATGACCTCACATAATAGCCTTTTGTGTGTGTTGTGGGAACATTTAAGATCTGTTCTCTCAGCAACTTTCGAGTACATAAAACTATATTGTTAACTAAAACCACCATGCTGTACATTACGTCCTGAGAACTTACTTATCTTATTACTGGAAGTTTATACCCTTTGCCCAACCTCTCCCATTCCCCTAATTCCCACCTCTGGCAACCACCATTCTACTTTCTGTTTCTAAGTAACAAGTTTTCTGAATAGCATGAGTTTGGGGATTTCTGAAAGGGTCAGGCCAGTTTCCCAACCTGCTGGACTGCCCACGACTCAGTTGTCCCAACTGGCTTGGTAGCCCGTGGCTTAATCAAAACTCTCTCCCACCTCCCACAATAGACACCTGGCCCAGCCACAATGGTCGGTGGTCAGACTGACCCTCCTGTACCTGGGAAC
>PVKM010024478.1:0-20493 GCA_004027735.1 Carollia perspicillata
GGAGATACCTCAGAAAATTAAAAATGGATCTGCCTTTTGACCAAGTGATCTGCCTTCTGGGAATATATCCAGAGGAAGCCAAAACACTAATTCAAAGGAACATAAACACCGATATGTTCACTGCAGCATTACTTACAAACACCAAGATATGGAAGCAGCCCAAGTGTCCATTAAGAGATGAATAGATAAAACAACTATGGGACATTTACACAATGGGATAATAATTGGCTGTAAAAAGGAAGAAAATTTTACCCTTTTTGACAGTGTGGTTGGACCTGGAGAACATTGTGCTCAGTAAAATAAGCCAGTCAGAGAAAGACAAATACTATATCATTTCACTCATATGTGGACTCCAATGAACAAACTGAATTAACAAGGAAAATGGAGACAGACTCATATGGAGAATGGAGAGCAGGATGACAGCTAGTGGGGGGCGCTTAGGGAGTGGAGAGTTTGAGCAAAAATGAAATAGGATTTACGACATGGACAACAGGATGGTGATTGTGGGGGGGAGGACTAAAAGGTAATGGAAAATAATATAATAAAGATTAAAATAAGACACAATGGCTTCTGCCTGCCTTTCTGTCTGTGAGAAAGCTGTCCCCCAACTCTCACCTTGATGCCAAACACCTCAGTTTTCTCCCCATATGTCACCAGCACTGTTCAAGCTGCTACCTCAGTGCTGGAGCTCAGAGGGAGTGAGTCTGAATAAATCTGTGTGTGGGTTCTTTAAGAATAATTGCTTGGGACTCCAGAAGTTTCTTCCGCGGACTCAATCTCTGCTTTGTTTGTCAGCCAGAAATATGGGGACCTATCTACCTGGCACTGGAACCCTGGGCTGGGGGACCTTGTATGGGGCTGGGAATCCTCAGTCCTGAGATATCCCTCCCAAATTTTTATCCACCACACGCAGGTGTGGTACCAGCCCATTTTGTGTCTCTGCCCTTCCTACCAGTCTGGATGGATTTGGTTTCTTTAATTCCGTAGTTGTCAGATTCCCATTCAACTCAATTTCTGATGGTTCTGAGTGATGGTTGTTCTATATTTTAGTTGTAATTTGATGTGGCTGTACAAGGAGGTGAGCTGTGTTTACCTATGCTACCATCTTCACCGGAAGTCAATAAATAATTATAATTTGAGGTCTTCATATTGGATTAAATACTTTCCCCATTTCTATTTCTAGAATAGACAGAAAACTATATAGTAACTAAGTGTTTCTCTTATATGTAGTCATTTTATTAAATTCTCTTGTTAATTCTGGTAGTTGGTAATTTTCATTAGTAACATTTTGAAGAAAGATAATTGCATTTCTTTTTTTCCTGTGTATATACTCTTCTTGATTTATGCTGCATTCACTAGAACCCACAAAGCAGTGCTGAAAGAAATATAGCAAAAGCAAATGCTCCTATCCAGTTCCTGATTTAATTTGAAATGGCTTTACTATTTCAATACTTAGAATAATATTTACTATTGGGCTTTGGTGGCTTTTAATACATTTGAGGTGGTTTCCTTCTAGTCCGATTTTAATTAGGATTTTTATTAGGAGTGGCTGTGGATTTTTTATCATATGTCTTTTTAGCATTTATTCATACTAATGTGTTCCTATGGTTCCTTTTCTTTTAATGTGTTGTTCTCATTTTTGAGTGTCCTTCTGTAGCAAGAATGAAACACAAATTACTCTCTCAATCAATTTTTCTGTGTCATTAGTTTTCCTTTTTTTTCAAGCCAAGGGTCTAATGGCTTACTGGGATAAGCTATTTGAAGTTAAGAGGCTGAGGGGAATACATTATGATTCTGATAAGCCAGCACACAAATGCAGGCACACCTAACTCTTGGAGCTGTTTCCTCTTTGATCAGCTCAACTACAAAAACAACAAATAAATAATCACTTGGGACACTAATTGTGTAGTAGGTCAGAGCACAGGTTTCCATGCTAAACAGGTCTGTGTCCAGATTTTGGTTGTGCCACTTGCAAACCAGACAACTTTGGGTAATAAAAATGGCCAGCATTCATTCGGTTTTGAGTGTGTTTTTCTAACATTTTATGTGGATTCCTTTTGGTTACTTGCTTCCCCTCTCTAAATCACATTCTTCTTTATTAAACAGAGAATATTGTATCTACTTCACAGAGTTGTTGTGATATGAATTGCAAGGAATTGGAAAAAGTTAGCTCTCTACTCTCAGGGACTTTTTTTTCATAAAAAGACTTTTCTTTTTACTTTTTGACTGCCAAAAATTAACCTACCATGAAGCAGAGGGAATCACTTGTGTGGATTGTTGGCCAAACACCCCAAACCTCTCATCTGGTAGTTTCCTGTGGAGGTTGGATGGACCTTTCCTTTTGCCTGCTGCTCATGGTCAGGCACGTCTGCCCCACTGACCATGCTTTGTGGGCATTACCTTTTCCTCACCACAGTGGGCTGAACAGAGAATAACAAAAGCACCAACAGACCACATTCTCCCCATGGATTCTCCCCGGGACAGAGACTTATGGGTTTCCTGCAATTTGAGCCTGTCCAGTGTGTAGGGTGAGAACCTACCCTGGGCTCCTTTAGGCCACCCCTCCCCCTTTCTCACCTACAAAGACAAGACAGGCAGCTCCTTGGTAACCATTCTCCAGGTCCTTTCTCTGTGTGTTCCTAATAGCAGTTGCTCACTCCATGGCTGAGCACAGGATATAGGACATGCTATTCCACCTCTCTTCCCAGTGTCAGTGTCCCAGTGCCTGGCTTCCTGTCATGACTTCCCACTGGCTTGGAATTGAAGATTGTACCTTTGACCCAGACCCTCAGTACCTGGCTTCATCATGCCAAGGTTCCGTGCTCCCTCCGCCGGCTTCCCACCACAATTCCCCAGGCTGCTGGCTGATTTACTGTTGACTTAGTTCCTTCTGGGAATCCAGGCTTCCCTGTAAACTGACCCGAGATGCTCTGGCAGACTTTAACTCGGCCCCAGCTCTGGGGTGCTCTGTCCCAGTCCTGGTGGAGCTCTAGACTCCTGCATTGCTCCGTGCATTTGCACATTCGCTAACACAGCTGCTGTTGCCAATCCTTGGAGACCCTGTATTACCAATACACCCCAGAACACACACAGCCCTCTGGACTGTGCATGCCACCTTGCTTGATGTGGCTCCCGTGTCCCCATACACTTGCACTTCCCACCAAACCCTGGTCTCTGTTAGACCTGCCCCTCACCACTCAAGTCTCAGAAATCACAGTGAAAAACAAAAGCTTCTTCAAGATCTCTCCTTGGTGGGAATGTACCAGAGGAATCACAGAAAAAGAGAATTGTTCTCTTGTCCTCCAGACCAGTGACTGGTGATCACACAATGCCAGGAACTTGGGCTGGAGAATGTGAGCGCATCTGCAGCACACACACATTTGCCTTTGCTTCAGTTGACCTTATGTAGCTCGAGGAATAGTCACCTTTCAGATTCCTGTTATTAGTCTTGATGGCCATGTTATCCTGTTAGGTCTTCCTACTTGACAAATGGGTCTCTCTGTTGCCCAGGAGCCAGTGAGAGAATCTAAAAATGTTTTTTGACCTGTAATCTGTCATTGAAACACATTTTTTATTGATTATATTTCTACTTACAGTACAGTCTAGTCCGATTTGTTGAAGGTATTCATATATCAGTGTTTAAAATCCTCATTTGGTTGGCAACAGAGCAATTGTTACAAGTTTGTAAGTAGGGAGCTAATAAAAGTAGTATCGTTCTTTCCCCTAGAGAATAAAAGCAAGGTGCTTATTTCACTTATGTTCAGAAACTAAATTTAGCACAGTGGTCTCAAACTCTACTATGCATCAAAACCATAGATTTCTGGAGCCTGGGGCCCCCAAGCTTCTCATCCGGTAGGTTAAATGGGGAGCCCAACACAGGTGATTTTTAGTAAATGGCTTTGAATCACACTTTTGAGAAGCAGTTTTAAATGCGAGAACTTTGGACTCAGAGGAAAACACTGGGGTTTTAATTCTAGCTCAGTGGCCTTAGGTTTCAATCCTTTGATTTTCATTTTCCAGTCTCTGAAAGGGACATAGTGGTAACTGCCCTTCTTTGTTATTACAGACATTATTTTCACGAAGGTTGTGTGTATAGGCAACCAACCTCTTTGAACAGACTGTGAATGTGTCCACAGCAAAAGTCTTCACAAATCCTGTACATTTAAGTCTGTGAGAGAATAGAAGTACCCTTGAGTCTTTTTCAGTTAATTCTTTGGAAAATAAGTCACATTCTGGAGGCATCAGCAAGAAGCACTTAATGATAAACTGTTAGCAGACAGACTATGAAAACCTAGAAATCTGGCTCAGTTAATGAAGGGATGGCATTAATGGTCTCTGAGAAAATAATTTATTGTAGTACGGCAATTGTTGTATAGAAAAGGGACACTGAAGTTGCAAATAAACAATATCCTCTGTTAGTAAATTAAGAAAAGAGGAGATACATAAAGCTTAGAACAACTTCTAAAAATGTTTGAAATACAAACTCTGGCACTTAAAATTATAAACTTGAGGTAAAGTGTTGTTATTGCACACTTTTTATCTATCAGGCACAGAAGAAAACACCTTTATAGAGCTTGCTTTCCAGGGAAGAGAGTGAGTAAATTATAGACATTATGCCGTAAAATCATATTTACAGGCATCCAACTTTTGAACAAACTTGTGGGAGTTTAAGTAAATTACAGTAACGCATAAGTAAATTGTAGACTCGTTCTATCCAATACAGTAGCCACGAACCACATGCAACTATCTAAACTGAAACTTAAATGAAGACTAAGCATCATTCAAAGTTCAGTTCTTCAGTTGCACTAGGCACTCTCAAGCGCTCAGTAGCCACGTATAGCGAGTGGCTACCCTGCTGGGACAGTGTAGAATCTGCACGTCCATTGTCACAGGGAGTTCTAATGGACAGTGCTGACCTGGGTTGTTGTAGAAGATGAAGTGCACTGTGGGGGGAAGTAAAGCAGGACACGACAACAGGCCATGCTGGGAATGGGCTTTATCAATTAAACAGATTGGAGACTACCTCTAACAAGGTGACATTTGAGGAAAGGTATAAAAGAGAATACATCAGGAAATCAGAGGGGAGAGCATTTCAGGAGAGGGAACAGAAAATGCAAATGCCCTGAGGAGGAGATGAGTCTAGAGTGGTCCAGAAACAACAGGGAGATCCTGTGGAGTGGGGAGATAGCAAGGAGGTGGAGGGGTTGCAATCAGAGACGTAAGGTAAGGATCACCTTCCCTAAATGGTGAGGACATCCCTTCTTGTTTGAAGAGGGACAGACAGCCATCCTGCTTTTGTGTGGCACACGGACTGAAAGAGAGCTAAGCAAAAACCAGTTAGGTAGCTTGGACCGGCATGGTAGCAATGGGGTGGGAAGACATGGCCAGATTCTGGATATACTTTGAAAATAGAGACAAGAGGATTTTCTGCCTATAAGAGGGAGAAGAATTAGGGCTGAGCCAACAGGAGTTCAGAATGTGGGCCTGAGCTACTGGCAGCACAGACTTGCCATTTACTGAGATGTGTAAGACTGTGAAACAAGCAGATTTGGGGGTCCAATGGGAAGGTCAGTATAGGGCATGTTAAGATTAGAATGCCTAGTAGACCTCCAGGCAGAGAAGTAAATTGAATTCATGGGTCTGGAGTTTAGAGGAAAGCTCCAGGATATATCTTGATGATCACCTGTACTTTCACCATGAGATTGGATGAGTTCACTTAGCAAGTAAGGGTAGATCGAGAAGAGTTCCAGGCGCCCATCCAGGCACTTGAACATTATGAGGTTGGAATGATGGGGAAGAACCAGCAAAGGAGGCAAACAAGGAGGGGACCCGGGAATGTGGTGTACTGGAAGATGAAAGAAGGAAGGATTTCAAAGTGTCAAAAATTTTGACAGGTCAGGTAACCACACCTCCTTCTGATTTGCTGGGCACAGTTCTGGAGTCCACCTGCTATCCTGTCACAATTATTAATAGCATCCTTTTCATTCTCAACATTCACAGAACAATAAATTATAACATATTGTTGCCATACTGAGAGGTCCAGTGAGAGATGAACCATTGGATTCAGCAACATGGAGCTAGTTGGTGACCTTGACCCTCTGGTATTGGAGTGGTGTAGTGGGATGGGTTCATGAGAGGACAGGGGAAGAGGCTTTGGAGACTGTCAACATCGTCAGCTCTTAGGAGGAGTTCTGCTGAGACAAGAAACAGGTGGTAGGGCCAAAAAGTTTGTGTTTTTCTGTAGGACAGCTCTAGTAGTGCTTAGCAGTCTCTAACTTCACTTGAAACAATTTTGTTAAGTTGTATGTGACAGGTGTCATATCAGCATGTATTTATTAAAAAAACTTATCAAAGTTGGTAAGTTGTTGTGAGGCCATTTTAATACTGAAAATGGAAGGAAGTAAGCAACATTTTTGGTATAAGATGCTTTATTATTTCAAGAAAGGTAAAAATGCAATTGAAATGCAAAAAAATGATTTGTGCAGTGTATGGAGTAGGTGCTGTGACTAACTGAACATCTGAAAAGTGGTTTGCAAAGTTTCCTGCTGGAGATTTCTCCCTGGATGATACTCCGTGGTCGGGTAGACCAGTTGAAGTTGACAGCGATCAAATTGAGACATTAATTGAGAATAATCAATGTTATACCATGCAGGAGATTGCCAACATATTCAAAATATCCAAATCAATAGTTATTGGTGAAAATGAAAAATGTCTTTTATTTTATGGAAAAAAACCTAAATGGATTTTTTTGACCAACCCAACATAAGAACAATAATGGCTCATTTGTATGCTGATGGGCAAGATCCAGCAGAGAGGAAAATTGATGCAGGACAGAAAGGACTCCTGCAGAAATGAGTGAGGCTGTGCTATGGTGTGCAGGCAAGGGTGGCGGAGGGGTGCTTGCAGGGGCACAGAAGGGAGGGCCAGGTGTGGTGGCTCAGAGGCAGGGCAATGGGAGGGGGTGGTGGGTCCTTGTGGAAGTTCTCTTCTGCCAGCTTTAATGCTTTCAGTAAAGGAGAAAATTCAAGTCATCAATTGAGAGGAAGCATGGGGAAGTGAGCGTGGAGGGGAGTGCGGGCAGAGGAAGAGGTGTGGACCAGTTGTCTAGGGGAGCAGATCATGGACAGGGCTGGAATCCAGTACCAGGTGCTCCTGAGGATGGGGCTGGTGAATTTCCAAGGAGACCAGGCACCCTGGTGGGTGTTTTTCTCCAGCCATGTTCAGCTGTGCAGGTGCAGGCCTGGAGTAGGTAGGGAGCCAGATGTGCCCAGTTTTCCTTTGAGAAAGGTTTAGGCTACAGATACTGGAAAAATGAGGCTTCATGATAATTCAGACTAATTGTAAAAAGAGGTCAGTTTTAGCAAATACACAATATTTTTTAAAGCTCTTTGATTCATTAAAAATTTATTCTATAATTGATGTTCAGCTGGATCTTGCTACAATGAATAAATAAAGCTGTATTTAATTAGCTACAATATTTACATTTCATCACTTAATGAGCTAACAGCTATTAAAACAGTTTGTTCTCTTTAGTAGATTGAAAATCTCCCCGAGATTTTGCTTACCATTTTTGCTGAGTCACTCCTTCAGCAGGTGTGGGTTTTTACCCAACCAAGGGCCCCAAAATTCCTGGAATGGAGATTTTCTGGCAAGAGAAACCAAACATGTAGAAAACTTATCCCCTGCCTGGAGGAAACATGCAGTTGGGCTAGAGGATACAATAAGATTTAAGAATGGAGTGCCACCCGGTAATAATAAGCAATTCTTTCTTCACCAATTGTGCAAGATCCGACCCAATTGTTCACTAACCAATTACAATAAGTAAATTACAAATTAATGAGATTTAACCACATTTTATGCTTTGTCATTGCCTTTTTCATTTGCTACTTTATCAGAATCAACCTGATTCATTTTCCTTCCTGGTACATTTCTATTTATCTCAGTTGATTAGTTATATAACTTTAAAATGGAATTTCCTAATTATAATAGTAACAAAGATTCAATACAAAATTTTAGAAAATATAGAAAATTAGGAAGGAGGGGGCAAACACATTTTACTATTTAAAGGCACTCACCAATAATATTTTGTCTCTTTTTAGCCTCTTTTCTTAAAAATTAATTTTAATTATTAATCATTTCAAGCCTACAGACAAGTAGAAAAGAATAATTAATTACAACCTGGATTAGCAGATGTTAATATTTTGTTGAGTTTACTACAGAGCCCTATTTTTTTTAAAGAAATGAAATATTGTAGCTTCAAGTAAAACCCATGTGCTTTTCTTTCTGGCCCTCTTCACTCTCCAGAGGTGACGACTGCCTCTGGCTATTGCCTGTGGTGCACTGATCCATGGCTGCCGGGGTTTGGTGTCCTGGTTTTGGTGCTGTGAAGAGACCGCAAGGGTCTGTCTGGTCAGCAGAGCTGAGGCCTGGCCTAAGGACACGATCATCCCTACTCCCACCCCCTAGACTATTATAGCAGCCATATTCCAGTTGTACTACAAGATTCCGTTTTCTTCTTCAGATAAGTTATGGGGTACGAAATAGCCTACCTCATACAAATATTCTAATATATGGAACGTGTTACAAGAATGAAGTTATTGCCAGGTTAAAATGGTAGTAAAGTAGTCGTGTTTGCCCTCTCTAATTCAAATTCACATTCAAATACTGAGTGCCTATTATGTTTTAAGTGAAAAACACCAAAGGGCAGATATGAAAGTATTAGATCCCAGGGCCAGAGGTTGACCATATACCAGTATGGAAGGAGCATTCTTCCCAGGCTTCAGAACGGTGCAAAACTCTCTGGGATGTAGCTCCCCAGGAATGATAATGCTTAGGTCCTGGGAGTGCTTGTTTCTCCCACTCTAGGAGAGAGGGAGAAGTGCTTTGCCCCTCCCCACCCTTGCCATTGTGGGGCTGACCCCCACTGAGGTGGCTAAAAGTAGAATTAGATACCTCATCCACTTGTTTTTGAAAAGATCATTAAATCTAAGAGGAAAGGATTCAGAATGGCAGTTTGGTCAGCTATGCTGGCCTTTCCTTGTCTCCTACCCTGCTGACGCCACATGGCCCCTATGAATGCAGGAACAGAGGTGGCGAATGCTCGTCATGTAGTTTATTGATTTCAGCAACCCCACGCAATAGTGTCAAGGAAGTTTTTCATGGGGCACATAGAAGCAGTTTCTGCTGACCTGGAAACTGCCCTTCATGTGTTAGTCAGCTGTCTATCTGTGTCACGGTCATGACCAGCATGAAGGGAGGAGGTGGTGACATTGTGCCTAACTGGGCTATAGCAATGTCAAATAGATGATTTTCATTAAAGGTGCCAAGGTGATTTGGTGGGGAAAATTTAGTCTTTTCAACAAATGGTGAGGGAATAATTACCATATTTTTCAGACCTAAGACATACTACCCCCACCCAATTTGGGAGGAATAATGGTTGTTAATGCTGCTGTTAAGTTCTGTTTACATTTACATTGGCTTACATTTACATTATTATGGTATTCATGTTATTAAATATTTTACCACATTTTTTGCTTCAAAATTCTTTTTTCTATTTTCTTCTTCTAAAACCTAGGTGTGTCTTATAGTCTGAAAAATACAGTAGATATCCATATATAAAAGCAGTTAGCTTGGATCTATACCTAGAACCATATAAAAAATTAATTTCAAAATGGATCACACATAAATGTAAAACCTAAAACTATAAAACTCTCAGAAGAAAACATAAAATTGTTACGATCTTAGGTTAAACAATGATTCCTTAGCTATGACACCAAAAGCATAATCCAAAAAAGAAAAATTCAATCTGATGAGTTGAATTGAATAGAATTAATAACCTTTTGGTCTGCCAAAGGCACTGTTATAAGAATAAAAAAGAAAGCTACAAACTTGGAGAAAATATTTGTGTAAAATATACTGAAAATGAGTTGTATACAAAATATATAAAGAATTCTCTAAGTTCAATGGTAAGAAAACAAACAATTCAATTTAAAAATGGGCCAAAGATTTGAACAGACACATCACCGAAAGTAAGATGTATGGATGGTAAATAAGCACAGGAAAAGATGTTCAACATTATTACTTATTAGAAAAATGCAAATTAAAACCCCAATGAGATACTGCTATACAATTATGAGAAGAGCCATAATAAAAAAAATAGATAATAACAAGTGTGGGCAAGGATGTGGAAGAACTAGAGCTCTCCTACACTCCAGGTGGGAATATAAAATGGTATGACCACTTTGGAAAACAGTTGGGCAGTTTCTTAGAATGTGAAACATACACCTATCATATGATCCAACCATTCTGTACCTGGGTGCTTTCCCAAGAGAAATGCAAGGATATGTCTATACAAAGAGATGTACATGAATGTTCATTGCAGCTTTGTTTGTAATAGCCAAAAACTGGAAACAAACCAAATGTCCATCCATGGGTGAATGGATAAATAGATTGTGGCATACCCATACAATGGAATCCTACACAGCAACAGAAAAAAAGAACAATTGATAATGTAGCCACATGGATGAATCTTAAAATAATTATGCTTAGTGAAAGAATCCAGATATAACAGGCTAAATTTAATATATGATTCTATCAATTTACAGTTTTATAAAGAGAAAACTATTTTATATCAATAGAAAGCCGACAAGGAACTGCCTTGAGACAAAGAAGAGGTGGGGGAAGGTATGGAGGAAATTACAAGGAGACTTGCGGGGTATGTTCACTATACTGAATGTGGTTATGGTTTCATGAATATGTACATATGTTAACACTTAGCAAATTGTGCACTTTAAATATATGCTACTTAGTATATGTCAATTATTCCTCAGTAAAGCTGTTAAAAAGATGGATTCAAGTGCAAATAACAAATGAAAGAAGGGCAAGAGGAAGGAAGGGAGAGAGGGAGGGAGGGAGGGAAGAAGACAAGGAATGAAGGAAGGCACAAAACTAACTGAGATTGTTTTGCAAAACTGGCAGTGGGAGGTTTGGGACTGGATGTGGCAGAGCAGAAAGAAGGTATGGATGACTTTTAAGACAAAGCATCTATGGGACTGGTAAAAAGGAGAAAGAGAAGCTAAGGGTGGCCCCAGGAGCTGCCACTCAGCCAGTCTCATATGTGACATGGTGTGACTGAGGCCACAGTGTGACTGAGGCAGGATAATGTCAGAACTGGAAGCCATTTCATTTTCAGTCTATTTTTTTCAGAAGTGAGCCTCTTGTAGACAGCAATCATGTTTTTCTTGTAGACAACAATCATGTTCAATCATGTTTTTATTTATTCTACCAATCTTCGTGTTATGACTGGACAGTTTAATCCATTTTCAGTTAAAGTGATTACTGATAATGAGGGACTTAATTCTGTCATTTTGGTATTTGTTTTCTATATGCCTTATAGCTTTTTTATCCCCCATTTCTTGTATAACTATCTTCTGTTGTGCTTAGTTGGTTTTTGTAGTGAAATGTTTGAATTTCTTTTTCATCTTTTATTGTACATTTTATAGCTGTTTTCTCTGTGATAACCATGGGGATAACACTGTAATCTGATTTTATACCAGCTTAACTTCAATAACTACAAAACTCTGCTCCTTTATAGCTCCATACCTCATCCCTTTCAGGTGTTGATGTCTCACACTTACATCTTTATACATTGTGTGCCAGACACATAATATATCTCAAAAATTCATTAGTATCTTAAATTATATAGAAAACAAGACCCAGATCTCACACATACTTACAAAAATGCTAGCATTTCTACTAATATTTTTTAAACCAAGTAGAAAACAAGAAGTACAGTTACCATCCATTGCTACAATAATACCAGCTTTTATAATTGCCCACACACTCACCTTTAGTGCAATCTTTATTTCTCAGTGCAGCTTTGCATGGTCATCTCGCACTTTTTCATTTCATCTTGCAAAGCTACCTTGAGCATTTCTTGCAGGGCAGGTATAGCGACAACAAACTCCTTCAGCTTTTCTCTGTCTGGAAATGGCCTAATTTCTCCCTCACTTTTGAAGGACAGTTTTTTCTCTTTTAGCACTTTGACTCTATTGGCCCACTGCTTCTGGCCTCCAAAGTTTCTGATGAGAAATATGTTGACAATGGGACTGAGAATCGCTTGAATGTGATGATTTGCATCTATCTTGCTGCTTTTAGGATTCTCTCTTTCTTTTGTCTTCAAAAGTTTGATTATAATGTGTTTTAGTGTGGGTCACTTTTTAAGAGTTAATCTTATATGAATTCATTAAGCTTCTTAGATGTTTATATTCATGTATTTCATCAAAATGGGAAGTTTTTAACCATGATTTCTTTAGATATTCTTTCTACCCCTTTTTATTTCTTCTTTTTCTGAAATTTCTAAAATGTGTAAGTGGCCTGCTTGATATGGTGTCTTATAGGTCTCATAGGGTTTGTTTATTTTCTTTTTCAATCTTTTTCCTTTCTGTTCCTCAAGACTGATAATTTCCTATTGTTCCATCTTCAAGTTCACAGAGTCTTGCTTCTGCTTGAGCAAATCTGATTTTGAATCACTCAAATGAATTTTTCATTTTGGGTATTATACTTTTCAGCTTCAGTATTTCTTTTTGTTTTAAGGTTTTTTTTGTTTTGTTTTGTTTTTTACTGATATTTCCTTTTGGTTCATCATCATTTTTTTTACTCTCTTCACATCTTTCTTTAGTTATTTGAACATCTTTAAAAGGGTTGTTTTAAAGTTTTTGTCTAGGATATCTGCCATCTGGTCTTTTTCAAGGATATTGTCTGTTGATTATTTTTCTCTTTGAATGGTCCATACTTTTCTGTTTCTTTTGTATGATTTGTGATTTTTTTGTTATTGAAAACTGGAGATTTGAATCTAATAATGTGGTAACTTTGGAAATCAGTTTCTCCTCTTGCCCTGGGTTTGCTGTTTTTGTTATTGTTTTTATTGCTTTTGTTTTATGATTGTTATAGGCTGTCTCTGTGTCATGGGCCAAACTGAGGTGTAAACGTAAGGTTTTCTCTAGTCTTTTTTGAGCCTGTGACATTCCCTGGGCATGTACAATAACTTTCTAATACTCCTTGGATATGCAGTTGTGTTTGAATGTCCTATCTTTTATTTCTGGCTCTCAAATGAGAAAAAGAGAAAAATGAAGGGGACAAGTGGTGGAAAGAGTGGTCCCCCATAAGTTACTTTACCTGGAAGAGAAGGGGCTTGCAACAATGGGGGAAAGTGCAAGAACAGTGACTGCTTCCTTCTTGGCAGGTTTGTGATCAGAAGCAGCAATCATGATTACAGCAAAGATCCCCAATATTTGGAGGACATGGTCCATTTTGCCCACCATGGCTCCAGAAAGCTATGTGCACACTTCTCCAGGAGTGTGTACACAGGTACTTGTTTGGGGGCTCTGTTGGGGCTATTGCACTAAGAGCTGAAATTAATCATAATTTACCATCCAGGTCTTCTGCTAGAAGTTGTAAGTCTTCAGCAGGCTCCAGAGCTCCAATGCAGTTACATAAGACAACGCCATTGTCTAGCTGGGGAGAGAGATTCCTGGTGCTTCCTACTCTACCATCTTTCCAGAATCTTCCCAGCATAAATAGCTTGAAAGCATAGTATACCATAAATCAAAATAAATCATGAAAAGGAAAAAAATTTTTATCATATTTTTATAAAGACAAGTGTATTATTTTAATATGTAAATAGTCCTCATAAATCGGTAAGAGCTGAGTCAGAAAAAAGTTCTGCTCTCTGTAAGCCTGTGTTTGGCATTGCTGTGTTTGCTCTCGTAGCCCTAATACAGCTCTTTGCAAATACAGATCTTTGATGGTTAAAGGAGAACACCCACACCAGAGAGGGGAGTGAGGAAGAAAGGAAAGGGAGAGAGAACGGAGGGGGAGGGAAAGGAAGGGAGGGAGGGAGGAAGAAGGAAAAAGAAACAGAGAAAGAAAGGAAAGAATGGAAGCACAAGACACGGTTGTCCCTATCTTTTTATAACTCATCATAACACAGATTTAAACACACATGTGTTCTAATTCCAGTGCCTTTTATGCTTCCAAGGATATTTTATTTTATAGTTTTTGTTATTGTAAATGGGACTTTTTTCCTCATATTTTCTGATAGACTCCTTCTGGTGTACAAGAAAGTTATGATTTTGCATGTTTATTTTAGATCATACTCTATTAGTTCAAATAGTGTTATTGTAAGTGCTCTTAAATTGTTCTAGTAGACAAATTATCCATAAATAATGTAGTTTTTCTTTTTTTCTTCAAATACTATATCTTTTTTTCCTATTTTATGCATATACTATACTGGTTTTTAAAATTCCAGAGTAATGTTGAATCACTTTGAAGTTGAAGGGCAACCTGTATTTTCCTTGATTTAACTGGATCTCCTTCAGACTTCATCATGCAGTAGAAGGTTGCCTAGTAGTTTCAGTTAGATGTTCTCATTCATGCTAAGGATTCTACTCTTTCTGTTGTTAGCTTGCTAAAAGGTTTAAAAATCAGAACTGAATATTGTATTTTATCAAATCTCCTTCCAGCATTTCTCAATTATCCACATTTTAACGTATACCATGTTTATGTTAATATATATAACATAAATAACAAAAAGGGGAAAATGGGTATAATACAATGTTATTACTTGTTTTATATACAATATGTATGTAATATGTGTATTGCACAATAAATATATAACATATAATTAACATTTGTTTAATATTAAATAATTTTTTATTCTTTAGGAAACTACTATTAATACAGTTTTAAGTTTATTTGCTATTTTTTTCCAAAATTGGTAATTTTGGTTTGGACTTTTTGCATTTAAATGTTAAAAATGAACACTTTATCATGCCATTACCTATTATTCTACAAAAGGCACCCTTCCTCCTACCTGAATTTCTGCTCTTCAGCAGGTTCTCATCTTGGGCAGCTCTGACATGCTCACTGTGCCAGGTTCTTTAATAGGCTGAACCAATAAAATCCTAAGTAACCATAGTGCCTTACTTAGAAGAAACACTGAGCAAAATCCGGGAATTTTCGTCAACACATCGAGATTGCTTGAATATTTCTGGCAATTATAGATCTAGAATCTAGAATAGATTTGCTTGTCTATTCTAGCTCAAGATGCTTAGGCCATAGTAGTATACAATGAAGTCTCCAGCGAGTGTTAAACTGACTCCAGCCCCATCCTTGATGGTTCAAGGTGGGAATAAGCCTGGACTCTGGAGTTGCTCAGACAAAATCAGGTAGCTTTGCTGACTATGAGAGGCTGGGTGTTCCTCATAATTAACCTCAGCATCTCTGTCTAGTCCAGAAAGGACAGGGAAAGTTCAGATGAAAGCATCTTAGAGAAAGTTAGTGTTACCTATAGAGGAACCAGGCATATCTTATATGCCAGCAGCCTCAAGGTAATGCTCCCTCATTCCCTGCTTCTGCCTGTTAGGATCTTTTAGATGGTCAAGGATTTCCACCTAGTAGACTATCAGCCCTGGAATCCTCTAAGAAAACTGCCCTCGGTGTCATGAGAGATCTGCAAATGTCTACAGCAGGTTAAAGTGAATGAAGTCCCCGAGGCAGTAAACCCAATCAGCATTTGGGGACATGAGTCATGAACACATATTTGATACCCAGAGAATCCTTCTGAGAGTGGGGCTCAAATATGACTTTCATCTCATACTGTTAAATACTAGCTGAAGGGATTTAAAAAGAGATTGTATAAGGACAAGACAATTAAGTGAAGAGAGCTGATTCCAAATCATGGACAGAGCAGCCATGGGTACCTTGAAGTCAGGGAAGGTATCTTCCTTCTTTACATACATAGTTCGGTGCACACCACAAGTAGAAACACATTAGATGTTCATGGATTTGTATTCACATAAGCATCACACACACACACACACACACACACACAGTTTGCTTCATACATACAAAGTAGTGTTCCAGGTCATTGCTAACCACGTATCTTCATGTACTAGACTTAGAGAAGTCCTTTTGGAGATACAGTTTGGAAGTGTCCATTCTCTCTGACTGCTTCTCTTTCCTTGTTCTGTCTCTGTGTGTCTGACCCAAATGGTCCTCTTCAAAGATGCACACAGGACCATGTGTTAATCTAATGATGAGCTAGATGTTTTACATGATCACTGTCGGTAATTAAGCTCAGGCGTTAAGTGCCCTTGATGGAAGGCTCCTTGGAAGCTTCCTTTCGTGCACACCCGTGGCTCCAAAGACTTCTTCGCTGCCTGATCCCTGTCTTTCACTTGCACCTGCCTCTCCTGGTAGTGGTAAGTGGCCTTAAAAGCTTGGAGCACATTGACCCGGTGATCAGTGTCATGACATTTTTTGTGGGTTATGTCATAACTGTGGGTTTACATCAGCATAGGTTCAATTAGGGTGAACTAACAACAATGGTTTTCCATCCTATGGTCATTCAAGTGCACTAGTGGGGCAGTGGCAGGTGGCCTGGAAGGACAATATTTGACTTGGTATCCGGTTTGATATCTTTCACTGAAGTGGAATATTTTACGTTTGAAATGGGAGGAAGAACCAAGTCAGATGAATTTGCAACACACTTAAACGCAGGAGTCAACATTCGGTCTGAAAGTCACATAGCCAAGTGTCATGATGTAAATTGGGAGTCAGAGGTTGAGGCAGAAATCAAAGTTCATAGGAGCTGCTGTCTGGAACCACCCACAGCCTTCCTTTCAAAGACAGCGGCAAGGGACAGGGACATAGCCACACAGATGTGGGCTCAGGCAGACCGAGTATGATGAGGTAAGTAGACAAAGGAAAAATGTTCTTGCCACTCAGCTCAGGGAAGCTTGTTCAGTTTAAGTGTTCTGTAATTCTTTTATCAGTGCCTGGTTTCTTATGTTCCAGGATCCTGCAGTTTCTTTGGCCTGCTTCCTAAATAGCAGAAATACAGAACAAACAATGTTCCCATGCATGCAGTGTGCTCTTTGGGGCCTATGAATCATGAGGAACTCGGCTATTGCTTACTATGCTCTTGCTTTTTCTAATTATATTTTTATATTTTCATCAAACACCTTGGTTAAAGGTACCTTGGTCTTGCCTTGGCTGGTATGGTTCAGTGGATTGAGCGCCAGACTGAGAATCAGAGATAACCAGTTCAACTCCCAGTCAGGGAGCATGCCTGGGTTGTGGGGCCAGGCCCCCATTTGGGGGCAAGCAGGAGGCAACCGATCCGTGTATCTCTCACACATTGATGTTTCTCTCCCTCTCTTTCTCCCTCCCTTCCCCTCTCTCTAAAAAGTAAATAAATTTAAATACCTTGGTCTTTATTATTAGAATGAATGAGGGAGTGCAGAGCTCTTACCTGGAGCCATCAGCCTTGGCCACTGGCCTGATTAAGTGTGGGCAGTATGGCCACTGGGAGAGAGGGACAGGAGAAGGAAAGGAGTCGGTGAGACAGCCAGTTCATGGAGACAAAGGTGAAGGAATGGATGGGTGCCAACTGCGCTCATGATTTTCAAGAGGATCAGTCCTTTGAAATGCCCCGGACAGCAGCTTTCTGCCAGCACTTTCAGCCCCCTCCATTTGGATCACAGACGGAATCCCTGTTTCTCAAATTTCTTACTAATTTTATATTGAATTCTTAATTATGAGAAATATGGCATTTGCTCTGATGTGCCAGAGCCATTAAGACACGTAATGAACATTTCTACAAAATTAGAATATTTCATAGCCATATCAGATTCCAGAATATGAAGACACCAAAATTAATTTAACTGTTGACCATTTGTGAGATTATTTAACTCATTTCCTTTGTGCTAATTGCAAATAGCGACAACAGATACTGTTGCCCTGGCTGGTGTGGCTCAGTGGATTGAGCACCAGCCTGCAAACCAAAGGGTCGCCGGTTCTATTCCCAGTCAGGGCACATGCCTGGGTTGCAGGCCAGGTCCCCAGTGGGAGGACACATAAGGGGCAACGACACATTGATGTTTTTCTCCCTCTCTTTCTTTCTCCTTTCCCCCCTTTCTAAAAATAAGTAAATAATATCTTTTAAAAAACATATTGTTCATATCAATTTTTGTTAGTATATATGATTTTTTAAAAGAAGGCCAGTCCATTTAAATAGCATGATTTCTACACTTAAGCCTTGACAAGTTAACAGTTTAAATCACACACACACATGTACACACATGTACACATACATACATTATCCTGTCCAAAAGTAAGAATATTTTTATAAGTTTTTACTTATACATTAATGTGTATTTGGGGGAAGACAAATATTAAAATACAGAAAAATGAAAGCTAAAATAGAGTACATAGTCTGGTCCATTTTGTCCAGATTTTTTTTTACTTCCCACATACAGATGTATATATGTTCATATATATGACTGTGTTTTTTCAGTTCTATACTGTCTTTGACTCTAACAAATACCATTGATGTGAAAAGAGCCTTCAGAGAAAAAAATAAAACAATAATCAGTAAGCACTGCAGTAAATGCCCATGCAGTTGGGATGCTGAATGCCAGCCACGGAAATCTACTCGGGCTAATTTAAGATGATTTAAATAAAAGAAATTTATGATAAAGATTCTGGATAGCTCATAAGATTGATAGGAAGGCTGGTGGGGTGGGCCAGGCCTGAGGAAGGTAAGGGGAATAAGTGAGACTATGCAGTTAGCACCAGAGTCCAAATCCCACCACAGAACTGCCCCACTGAGGCTTCTGCTGGTGCCCTGGACTCAGAGTGCCACTGGGTACCGGGACATTGCTCTCCAAGGTCAGATGGAACCTCCAGAGCAACTCCTCTGCGGCCCCAGCTCCATATAAAAGCCTGGGGCAGTATATCTGATAAGCCAAGCCTGAGTCACATGCCCTAATCCCAGTTACTTGGGAGGCTGGTGGCGTTCATGGTGTTGGGGGCTTTTCAGGTGAAGTTTAGGAGCTGTAATGGTCAGGATGCTCCAGAGAACCAGAACCAAAAGCAGATATCTATCTGATGATACAATAAATCTCCTCATATGTGAGCACTCAAGTTGATGCTGATGCTGCTCTACAGATCACACGTTCAACTTGACCTTGGAGCACATACTTACTTCTAACTGACAGTACATGTATTGATGCAGGTAGTAACATAGCACTTGCTTCTTTATTAGCCAAGGTTTCAGTTTAAACTGTATTCACATTTGGTATGAAGAATGCTCTAAGTCACTTTTGGCCGTTGGCAGTTCTTTATGCAGAACTTCAAAACAACACACAGCTCTTTACAATATGCACTCTTTGTCGTGACAGATTTAGCGCTGTTTTGAATTACAGTAGAATGTTGAGATCTATCAAAGAATTCTGGGGCTTTGTGCTATCCATATTTAGAAGAAGCCATAGTTTCTTTTCTTTGCTTAATTAAAATTATGTTTAACTTTGCATTAGTTTCTCTTAAAAAATAAGCCTGGAGCCTATGACAGATATTACTGAGTGATAGACATTCACAGTGAATGAATCAGCCACGGAGCTTCTCCAAGTTAGAAAATTTCTGTGGTATTTTGAAAGAGACTTGGCAATTTCTACTGTATTTAATTGCATTGTCTAGAATGAAAATGCCAACCCTCAGTGTTCAAAGTAACTTTTCTTATTGCCGTTTCATGGCATACTCTTTTATTTTTTAATTACAAAAATATTTTAAATAGGAAAAAGAGCAAGGCCATTGCAACAAACACCAAAGTAGCCATTATGCAAAAATAACATCACCAACTTCCTGTAATTGCTTCTGACCTTTTCTTTACTCTTAAAATAAACAACATTATTTGTCTAGTAGGTATCCCTTTTCTATGCCTTATCAATCCCTCTCTCCTCCATGCCTTGTCAGAGGAAACCACTGTTGTGAGTTTGGGGTGTTATCTTCTAGCTCAGGTTTTCTAGAATATTTTTTAAGCAAAAATCAAGAATCCAATTTAGGTTAAAATTCTACCATCTGCTCGGCCCCTACCTCATACTCTATACACACACAAAGAAAGCAATGTAGGGTGATTCATACACCCCAAAGGCCAGAACTATAAAGAGTCTAGAAGAAAATAGGAGTGTTTCTTTATTTTTTTAAATATATGTGACTTTTTAAAAATTATTTTATTGTTGTTCAATTACAGTTGTCTGCATTTTTCCCCCACCACTCCACCCCAACCCCAGCTAAACCCACCTCCCTCCCTTGCTTCCACCCTCCCCCTTGGTTTTATCCATGGGCCTTTATAGTAGTTCCTGCAAACCCTTCCCCCATTGTCCTCTTCCCCCTCCCCTCTGGCTATTGTTAGATTGTTCTTAATTTCAATGTCTCTGGTTATATTTTGTTTGCTTTTTTCTTTTGTTGATTATGTTCCAGTTAAAGGTGAGATCATGTGGTATTTAACCCTCACTGCCTGGCTTATTTCACTCAGCATAATGCTTTCCAGTTCCATCCATGCTGTCAAAAAGGGTAGGGGCTCCTTCTTTCTCCCTGCTGCATAGAATTCCATTGTGTAAATGTACCATAGTTTTTTGATCCACTAATTTA
>PVKM010024479.1:0-20496 GCA_004027735.1 Carollia perspicillata
ATTTTAATTATAGTGTATCTTGAAGTGGTCCTCTTCGGGTCCATCTTGTTTGGGACTCTCTGTGCTTCCTGGAACTTGTATGTCTATTTCCTTCACCAAATTAGGGAAGATTTTTTTCATTATTTTTTCAAATAGATTACCAGTTTCTTGCTCTTTCTCTTCTCCTTCTTATACCCCTATGATGCGAGTGTTGGGCCTCTTAAAGTTGTCCCAGAGGCTGCTTATACTATCCTTGGTTTGGGTTTTTGGTTTTTTTTTATTCTTCTTGTTGTTCTGATTGGTTGTTTTTTGCTTCCTTATGTTCCAAATCATTGATTTGATTCTTGGCTTCATGCATTCTACTGTTATTTCCTATAAATTGTTCTTTAATTAGTTTATCCTTCATTTCTAATTGGATCTTTTTATGCTTCTGAGATCCTCATTAAATTCTTTGAGCATCCTTATAGCCAGTGTTTTGAACTCTGCATCTGATATATCACTTATTTCCATTTTATTTAGTTTTTTTTTCCTGGAGCTTTGATCTGCTCTTACATTTGGGCCATGTTTCTTTGTCTCCTCATTTTGGCAGCCTCCCTGTGTTTGTTGCTATGTATTAGGTAGAGCTGCTTTGACTCTGTGTATTGGTAGTGTAGCTTAATGTAGTAGGTATCCTGTAGGGTCCAGTGGCACAGCCCCCTCCCCATCACCCAAGCAGGGTCCTCGAGGTGCACCCTTTATGTGGGTTGAGTATATACCCTCCTCTTGTAGTTAAGCCTTGGTTGCTGTTGGCAACTCAGTGGGAAGAATTTACCCAAGCCAGTCAGCTGCAAGGATTGGCTGTGACCACTTACCAACAACCTCTGCCCTCTGTGATCAGCTGTGCAGGGGAAGGGTGGCTGTGCTCTGATGTAGTCTGTAGCTCTCCACCGGGTTCGTTGGCCCTGGGGTTTCCCGGGTGGTGCAGGTCAAGCTCAGCCCCAACCTGTGTTCTGCCTGGGGCCACCCTGTCTGAGCTGTAAAGCAATTTGAGAAGGCTGCTACTTGTGCCAGGCTTGGGGATATCCAAGCGAAGCCAAGCTGTGAATCTAGGCTGGCTGATGCTAGTGCCAGGCCTGGGGCTCACTAAGGCCAGTTTTGCTTGTTTGAGAGGATTTAAGAAGTAGTGGAGCTTAAGCCAAGACCAGCCATTCATACGGAAAAGCAGCTTGGGCGGGCCCATAAATTCAGTGGGGCAGAGTCTCTGCAGATTGCCAAGACAGGTCAAACAGTGTTAGCCAGGTTGATGGAGACTCAGATATGGCACCAGCTTGATGGCTCTGTGGAGGGAGGGTTTAGAAAAGGGTCAGTGACCTCAGCTCACCTTGATGCCAGACACTTTGGTTTCTCCCTGTGTACCACTGGTGCCTTTAAGCTGTTGCCCCAGTGCTGGAGCTCAAAGGGTGTGCATCTGACTAAGTTCATGTGTGGGTTCTTTTAAGAGGAACTGCTTGGGACTGTAGTAGTTTCTTCCACTGACTCAATCCCTGCTGGTTTTTGCAGCTAGAAGTTTTGGGCACTTATGTTCCTGGCATTAGAACCCTGGGCTAGGGGGCCTGGTGTGGGGCTGGGACTCCTCACTTCCAAGATATCCCTTCCAAATTTTTATTCACCACAGGTGGGTGAGGGACCATTGCATTCCGCATATGCACCCCTCCTATCAGTCTGGATTGGTGTGGTTTCTGTAATTCTGTAGCTGTCAGATTTCCATTCAAGTCAATTTCTGCTGGTTCTGAGTGATGTTGTTCTATATTGTAGTTGTCATTTTGATGTGGTTGTGCAAAGAGGCAAGCCATGTCTGCCTACACTGCCATCTTGACCAGAAGTCCATGAGTGTATTTGAATATCTGTTTTTCATCATCTACATTGCTGCTCAAATATTAGCAATTACAGCTGATTGAGGGACAGTCTGAAGCACAGTGGTTTCTTTTACTCATTAATTATAGTTTCTCTTACATTGTTCTGTCCAGATGAGTACCTATATTCACATCCTGTACAGAAGACCATTTGAACTAATACAGAGCCTTCTTTCCTAGTTGCTAAAAGAGGAGTTTCTTCATTGATTTTAAAAATGGAATGATATGCCAGAGGACTTTCAGTGTCTCTGGCAACTCAAAGTCCTGTCTCCAGTATTTGTGTCATTGTTCTTTCTCTGTAGGAGGGGTAGCATTTTCAGAGTTCTGCCCCATCCCTGTCAGGGATGCAGCCCAGCCCAGTGCCTTGTAGCAGTACCAGAGGCTATACTCTGTTCCTCTCACTTAGCCTCCAGTCTTGTCCCGGCTGATAAACATTGTACATGGAAGATGGCCAAGAACTCCACACAATCTGAGAGAAAGGCCTTCTGGAAGCTTGCTTTCACCAAAATAGAAACAGCTACCCTCACCCTCACCTCAGCCCTGGGCCTTTAACAGTATCGTATGGTTGCCCAGAAGACATAATGTGCTCTTTGAACAGCTCTGGGCCTGGTTTTAGTGAGGTGAGTGATTCGTGTCTCAGTGCTCAGGAAGAGATACACTGTCCTAGGACTTGAGCTGCCAGAGAGGAACATGCTAGAAGTGGCTTCGTATTCTGTGTAATGGGAACTGTATCCAAGTCAGATAAAATCTCATGTGTGGAGAATAATTCCTAGAAATGTTTGCTCTCCTGAAATCAGAGTAAAGGGGGCACAAAGTGAAATTAACCCATTCAAGTAGAGATCATCATTTGCCTCCCTTACCCGCCTTAGTTTTCAAAAGGTGAATTTAGAGAGCTGTTTTACTACAAAGAACCACCCAGCTCTGTTCCATCACCAAGAAGCCGAAGTACAGACTAAAAGGAGTGTTTTTCTGGAAAGGATTAAAAAAAAAAAAAAGAAAAAACAAACCTCCCAGAATTTAATCTCTCAGCAGTATTATCTTTCGAGTGCGAAAGCCCAGATCTCGCTTCCCCGTAGCCTTCCAAGTCGCAGTCTGCGTTCTGTCTATCAGAAGTTCCTCCTTCCCACCCACGAGTACCCTTCTGTTGTGGGACAAGGAGGGCCTTTCCAGTCTTTTGCCTGGGGCCCAGCCAGCCCGCAAACTGTGGTTTTCTCTGAGTCTCCTTGCTGAAGCATGGCCGTTTCCCACACCCAGTAAAGAAGCACAAGTCTTGTATATGTTGCCCAGGTCTTGAGTCGAGGCCAGTGATCACACAGCTCCCACACTCCCAGGACATTGGTGGCAGTGCAGCCCCCGTCCCTGGCTTGTGAAGCCACAAGTACAGAGTGCTAGCACTGTATATCCAAACCTCACGTCTCTCAGAGATTTTACAGAGAGAACTTCATATAATTTTTCTGTCCACTTATGAATGACTATCAGAGCAAAACAGTTCACATGTTCTATTTTGCTGGTACAATTTTAGGATTTGGGCTAATACAGGCTGTGGGGGCCTAGGGTTCTGGTTTCTGCCACTAGTCTAAGTACATCCATTTATATGTTTGCTTTTTTTTAATTAATTAATTACATTCTCTCTCTCTCTCTTTTTTTTCAAATTTCAAGAGAGAGGGCAAAGGAGGGAAAGAAACATCAATGTGTGGTTGCCTTTCACACACCCCCAACTGGGGAGCCGGCCTACAACCCATGCATGTGCCCTGACTGGGAATCAAACTGGCGGCCTTTTGGTTCCCAGGCTAGCACTCAAGCCACTGAGCCACACCAGCCAGGGCTATATGTGCTTTTAAAGGTTGCCTGAGTATTTTTCTAGGTATCTTATCAGATTTAACTTATCAGATTCTTGATTGATTTAATCTCATCCCACTTAACCTTGGCTTTGGTAAAACACCTGGGGGCTTGTCTACCTTACTGACTTTTTGGGATGTGGTATGGTATACAGTTGTAGTCATTTAATTATTCACTCAGTATATTAAAGCATGCTCACCAAATAAGTCAGAACCTGGAAGCTTTTTATTTAGAAAGAGTGTCTGCTTATTTGAGGTTGCAGTACATTTATGCTGTATTGAGCCTTAATTAAGTAAGCTTGACTCTCCAGTACCCAGGTGGCAAACACAAGGCCCGAGGGCCGAATCCGGCTCTCCACCTTGTTTTATCCAGCCTGGCACTTTGTTTATACCCTGCGGCAGTGCCCAGCTCCTTGCCCCTAGTTAAGGAGTAGTTACATGTATACAGTCCTAAAATTATATTCTGCCCTTTGAAGGCAACCTCAAGGCTGATGTGGCCCCCGGTGAAAATGAGTTTGACACCCCTGCTCTAGTAGATTGAGAATCATTTCTCAGCTCCTTAGGATTTCATTCGGCTGCAGTGTAACAGAGCCGTCTGCCCCCACCTCACTGGTTTAAACAAGTTAGAGATGTATTTTCCCCCCCACATAATTCAAAATCTAGAAATAGGCTCACCCAAATCCCATGGTGCTATCAGGAACGCATGTTCCTTCTGTCTTTATCCTCTGCAGTCCTTAGCAAGTAACTTTCCCCAAAACTTGTGCTTGGAAACTGTTTATACTTCAGAACTGTTATTCCCAGGGAAATCGAATTTTTTAGCTGGACACACATTACCCAGACAAAATTGGGGTAGTATTATTAAAAAGAAAGAGGGAAGTGATACCCAGGCAAGAGGCAGTCTCCTAAGCAGTCAATTTGCCTAACTTGTTGTATGTTGTTGTTTGAGATAAAGACTGATCTTATTACTATAGGACAGGGGTGTCAAACTCATTTTCACCGGGGGCCACATCAGCCTCGGGGTTGCCTTCAAAGGGCCAAATGTAACTTTAGGACTGTATACATGTAACTACTCCTGAACAGTTAAGCGAGAGCTCGGGGCTGCCACCGGGTGGAAACAAGGGGCCGGGCAGGATAAAACAAGGTGGAGGGCCGGGGTCAGCCCTCGGGCCTTGTGCTTGCCACCTGTGCTCTAGGACATCAGTGTCTAAGGTCCTGCCACAGTTTGCATCTAGGAAGGTGAATTTATTTTTGTTTGGGATCTGCAGGAGGGCTTGCTTACATTTTGTGGCCGAGTGCAACTGCAATACAAGTAACACACTTGGTGCCATTCAAAGTGCAAAGAATGGTCTGTTACAAGATTACATTTCTGTGTAAATACAGACTTGCCTGTCCTCTCGCATAGGAATTTATTGTTGTGGGAAAAAATGAGTAGTTGTTATAATGTGAGGTGTTTTTTTTAAATTTATGGAGTAAATGTTTCTTAAGCACCTTCTATGTGTCAGTCATTCTGGGCACTGTCAATGAAACAAAAATTAACCATATATAAATCCTGCCTTTTCCAATGTGTATTGTCCAGATGGAGAAAAAAACACATACATAAATGGCTGTAATACAAGGTAGAGTGTGCTAAATGTGGTAAGACACATACCAATAAATTTTTATAAGCATTCCGAAGAGGAAGAGATTATTTATGTGAGAGAGAATTGATCAAATATGATCTCAGGAACCTAAACATATGTTTTTATTTTCAGAGTTTGCTTTCACAGCTAGTGAGCATCATCGTAAGACTAGACAAATGTGTTGAGAAAGACATAACGAACTACCACTCACAAAGCACTGCAGACGGAGGCAGACCTGCGTGTCATCCTGTCTTTCAGGCCCTCAGTAAACTGAGGGAGGAGGTTTGAGAAGGAACAGAACATTTGTTGAGCGTCTGCTGTCTGTACCTGGTACTTTATTTCAAGAAATCTATAGAATGCCTGTGCTAGATTTTGCTTATGTGATCTTTATTTAATCCCCAACAGTCCAGCAAAGTAATTATAATTGCTTATGAGGAAAGTAAAGCTGGAGAGGTTAAGGAACTTGAAAAGGTCACCCCATTTATAAGGGACATAGCCTCCATTTGAACCTAGGAAGCATTTGCCTGCGAAGCCATGCTCTTCCCCTCACCCGACGCTCTGCCTTTCACAGATGACCTAATCTGGTCTTGGAGCCATAAATGCCGAACAGTCGATTCTTTCTTCAAACCTGTGGAATGGCCAGTCCTCTACCCAGCTGGCTGAGACTTGGGGCTTTATTTGGATACTTTGACTTGTGCTCAGAGTTGATTTGTTACCTGCTCAAATATTATTAAAACTTGACTTACTCTTGACTCTTTTATAACTTCTTTTTTTAAACTACATATAGATGGGCCAATATTCTAAAAGGTGTAAATGATATATAGTAAAAAATCAGTTTTCCTCCCACACTGACCGCTGGCTAACCAGTTCTTCTCCATGGAAGCTCCCAGGTGTTTGTGTCTTTCAGAATTGCTCTGTGCAGACCTGCACACTGTGTGGTTGTGTGCATGGTATTCTACATGTACATTTGTGTTCGTTCCTCTTTTCACACAAAGAAGTTTACTGTACGCATTGTTCTCCTCTTGTTCTTCTCATTTAGTCTTTGTGTTTAGATGTCCCAGCAAGGCTTTGAACAAAAGAAAAACTCACTGAATTTGAAAATATGGTTGTCACTACAACAGCATGTATTGAGTAGATGTTGTCATGGATGACATTTCCCTCACAACGTGAACACTCTAACTCAATAAAGAATAATTTTATTTCCAGGAGCTCTTTACTAACCATGGTTTTTCCCTCTCTGCTGCTCACCCAGTGACATTGTTTATGAATGGCCAGAGTTGAACTCTTCCAGCCTCGTCCTGATTTCTGGTCTCTTCCCCATCCCAAATGGAGCATCTCTCAAGCACTCCTCACATCTGAGCTCCATTATCGGGATGTAGTGGTGAAAATAGAAGCCTAGGGTGGCCCATGCCCGCCTCCTTCCTCCCCTTCCATTGAGCCTCTCCCTCCGATTTTCAGGCCTTCAGACATGGAAACAGTAGTCGAGGGGGATGGGTTTGTTTTAGAGCCAGTGCCGCACGCCTGGTCTGTCGTTGCACCCTCTGGTCACTCGTCCTCAGAAGGCTCGTTGCAGGTTTCCCTTCTTTGGGTCAGAGGTGCAGGGGAGTGAATAGTGCCTCAGTTTCCCCTGGGGTGGTTCACAGAGACCATGCAGCATCTCAGATCGGTTCTCTAGAAAATGCTGCAGCCTTCTACCTCTAAAGTCCTTTGTTCTTTGTCAGGCCTCTGAAACACATGTACACATGCAAGACGCCATTATCCCCCTCATACCTGCCTAGCCCTGGACCTTGGGATAAAGGATGTTCCCAGGCACGGGTGTAGAGGGGTTGGTTAACATTTTACTAAAGCTACTCAGTTCATCTTTTTTATCTTAAAAAGTAAAATTCATACAAGACAAAAATAATACTAGTGAAGACTATCTAGAAGGCAAATGTTTCCTAAGAACATCTTATTCCTTTTGGCCTTGACATGAGAAAATGACATTTTTCTTTTTTTTTTAAACTGTTTTTTCAAATATTTTTTATTCATTTACTTTTAGAGAGGAAGGGAGGGAGGACGGAAGGGAGAGAAACATGGTTCCCTCTTGTGCACCCCCAACAGAGGACATGGCCCACAACCCAGACACGTGCCCTGACTGGGAATTGAACCAGTGACCCTTTGGTTCACAGGCTGGCACTCAATCCAGTGAGCCACACCAGCCAGGGCAGAAAATGAATTTTTCTTATGTCTCTGTACAGGTATTGTCTACAGATGGAATCAGTTGCCAGAAATCCTTTAATTAAAAAGTCCTGTGTATTTTGTCCATTATATTATTCTCAATATTATTTCACATTTAAAGCTTTTGTAATGCATGCATATTGAAAACAGTGTTAAGACTTCCAGTCAAGATGGAGGTGTAGCTAAAAACATGGTTCACCTCCTCGCACAACCACAGCAAAACTACAAATATCACTCAGAATCATCAGAAAAGCAAACTGTATGGAACAACCAAGAACGTAAAGAACTCACATTCATCCAGACAGTAGGAGGGTCAGAGATGCAGGGAGGTGCAGAGGCGTGGAGACGCAGAAAGGGTAGTCACACACCCACGTGTGGTGGATAAAAATTGGGAGAGATACCTTGGGAGCGAGGGATCCCCACCCCACAACAGACCACTCGAGTCAGGGTTCCAGTATCAGGAAGATAAGTCCCCATAATTTCTGTCTGTAAAAACCAGTGGGGGTTGGAGTGGCGGAAGAAACTGCAGGATTCTCAGGAGTCTCTTCTTAAAAGGTCAGCAACAGACTTAGGACTTAATACAGACTCCCTCTGGGCTTCATCAACAGAGCAGCAGCAGCTAGAAGGGCACCAGCCACATATGGGGAGAAATTGAAGTGTCTGGCATCAGGGCAGGTGGCGGGGGCCAGCAGGTAGCAGCACTGTCCCTTTCATGGCGTAAATGTGTTTTAGGCACTGTCCCCCACACAGAGACACAGAGCCTCAGAGCAGCAACACCATATCGGAGACTCCGTCAACCTGGTTCATACAGGTCACCCTGCCCTGGTGATTACCTAAGGCTCTGTCCCACCCAACTTACCAGGGTGCTTTTCTACAATAGGCCACACTATTAAGATGGCGTCAAAGCAGCTCTACCTAATACATAGAGACAAATACACGGAGGCTGCCAAAGTGAAGAAACAAAGAAATATGGACCAGTTGAAAGAATATAACAAAACTCCAGAAACAAAATGGAGATAAGCAATCTATCAGGTGCAGAGTTCAAAACACAGGTTATTAGGCTACTCAAGGAACTCAGTGGTTTTTCAACTGCATAAAATAGGCCCAAGCAGAAATGAAGGTTACGCTAAGTGAAATGAAGAAAAATTTACAGGGAATCAACAGTGGACTGGATGAAGCTGAGAATCAAATCAATGATTTGGAACGTAAGGAAGAAAAAATATACAATCAGAACATTAAGAAGAAAAGGTTCACAAAAAACAAGGATAGGCTAAGGAGCCTCTGGGACAACTTCAAACATACCAACATTCAAATCATAGGTGTGCTGAAAGTAGAAGAGGAAGAGCAAGAAATTGAAAACTTAACTGAAAAAATAATGAAAGAAAACTTCCTAATGTGGTGAAGGAAATAAACATATAAGTCCAGGAAGCACAGAGAGTCCCAAACAAGGTGGACCCAAAGAGGACCACACCAAGGCACATCGTAATTAAAATGCCAAAGGTTGCCCTGGCTGATGTGGCTCAATGGATTGAGTGCTAGCCTGTGAACCAAAGGGTTTCTGGTTTGATTCCCAGTCAGGGCACATGCCTGGGTTGCGGGCCAGGTCCCCAGTGGGGTTGGGGGGCACATGAGAGGCAACCACACACTGATGTTTCTCTCCCTCTCTTTCTCCCTCCTTTCCCTGTCTCTAAAAACAAATGAATAAAATCTTTTTTTAAAATGGCAAAGTTTAAAGATAAAGAGAAAATCTTAAAAGCAGAAGAGAAAAGAAGAGAGTTACCTACAGGGAGTCCCCATCAGACTATCAGCCGATTTCTCCAAAGAAACTAGGCTAGAAGGGATTGGCAAGAAATACTCAAAGTCATGAAAAGCAGGGACCTACAGCCAAGATTGCTCTACCAGCAAAGCTATCATTTAGAATGAAAGGGCAGGTAAAGTGCTTCCCACATAAGGTAAAGCTAAAGGTTCATCATCACCAAACCATTATTATTTGAAATGTTAAAGGGACTTATTTAAGAAAAAGAAGAAGATCAAAATGATGAACATTAAAATGGCAGTAAATTCACAACTATCAACCATTGAATCTAAAAAAACAAACTAAGCAAACAACTACAACAGAAACAGAATCATAGATATGGAGATCATTTGGAGGTTTATTGGTAGAGGGAATGGGGAGCATGGGGGAAAAGATGCAGGGTTTAAGCAGTACAAATTGGTAGGATCAGAATAGGCGGGGATGTTCAGAACAGTGTAGGAAATGGACTAGCCAAAAAACATGCATCACCCATGGATCTGAAGTAAGGTGGGGGATTGCTGGAGGGAGTGGGGAGTCCCAAATGGATGAGGTCAAAGTGGGGAAAACTGGGACACTTGTAAGAGCATAATCAATAAAATATATTTTAAATGAAAGAAAGTGGTGTTCATAGTATTGAAAGACCAGCGGCAAAATCTGAGATACAAAGCAAAAATAAAAACAAAGAAACCTATTTTTAATGAGGTAAATAAGTCTTAAGAATTTTTAGAAGATCTACTTGAGAAAGTAAACATTTACATTCTAACTACAGGTATATGTTGGTGTTTGTAGTGTTCAGACAGTGACTTTTAGGTTTCTGTTTATTTGTGGGCTTACCATCTGAACTAAAAAGACCCTTGTGTTGATCTTGTATCCATGTAGCGATTTTGCTTGGAAAGTGTTTCCAAAGGTTCATCTTGGGATCATCTTTAGGTCAGCAAGGTGTTACTGGGCCAGAATTCTACAAATAGCCCTCAAGGCCATGCAAGGCCTGGTCTTGGTTTCTGTTCCGCCACCTCTCTCCGGGTCACTGCCCCAGCCAGACTGACCTCTTGCCTGTCCTTAGAATGCAGGCCTCCTGGAGGAGCACAGAGTTTTGTGAGTGGGCTCAAATGTCACACCCAGTGAGAGACGTTTGTTAAATATGTGTTGAATTTAACAACGAAGGGGAGAGTAAGCCGGAGAGACCAAGTGCTTCTAATTCACACTTACGAACCGACGCGCAGAGCCCAGATGCCCCGATGCCTTGATGCCTTGCCAAGAGTACGGTCCACAAGACCATCCCAGCTGTGCTGCAAGAGAGTTCCCTTCTCTGGACGTAGACCTGCACTGGCATAACTAGAAAGGGTTTTTTTCTTTCCTAAAAAATTAATAGTTTTCCTTTTCCTTTTGCCCCACTGAAGAATTACAAACCACTTGTTCACGTGTAGCAAATGGATTGTCAAGGCCATTGCCGCTGATCTTTTTTCTTTTCTTTCTCTTCAAGGCGATCTTTGGCAGCCAGACACTACCTAACTCCAATCTATGGACAATGAATAATGGTGCAGCTTGCAGAATTTCAAGTGCCACAGTGAGTGGCCAGAAGCCAACCACTCTGCTACAGAAAGTGGTGCCACCTCCAAGTTCTTCCTCCTCCCTGGTCCCCAAACCCCCATCCAATCACAAACAAGTCCTAAGAAAGGCAACATCCCAGAGGGCTTCCAAGTAAGTTTTCGATAATCTGAGTTATATCAATTCCGTGCTAATAGTGCTCTTTACTTATGGAATTTTCAAGACCCTTGGTACTGAATTGTTGAAAACAAGAGCACCTGACGGGTAATAAAGGCTAACTCTGGTTCTCAGCTCTGGCTGCAAATTAGAATCGCCTGGGCTCCTGCTCACCCTGCGGGAGGGGCAGGCACTGCTCTGAAAGGTTCCCAGGGATTGTGATGAAAGCTGCCGTCACAAGTGGAGTTCAGGGTCATTGCTAACCAACTCTTCCAGCCTCTGGCAGGAGCTACAATCAGACAGTGTACCAGGTAACAGTGCTGAACTGTGGGCTTGGAGAAAGGGAAGGAAAAATTCCCCCTGGAGGTACTCTCCTCTTCCTCACTCTACAGAGTCAGGTCCATAGAATTTCATATAACATTCAATACCCTGCTCCCTTCCTTCGTTCACCTTTAGGCACTTGGACAGGATGACACGAGAGCGGGATATCATTGGGAAGATTAAGGTCATTGACCTCAGTAAGCAGAATCTGTGCGGCAATGTTTTTGATGCTGTGGGGTCTTAAAAAAAAGTGGTGCTTTTTGCCCTACTCTGAGTTCTTCTGGCTGGGCTAATCGAATCAACAGAGACAGATTAACAGGAGAAAACTGAAGTTTTAGTACACGCACATGGAGAACTCCAAAGACAGCAAGGAACAAAGGAGGAGGGGGGAGGGCAGCTTCCCTTTCAGAAGTGAGAAGAGGTGGTTTACAGATAGTGGAGGAAAAGGAGAACACGCGTGGCAGGAAAATCCCTGCCTCAGACACAGTGGGTCTGGGGGAAGGGGAGTTATCTGGCTAACAGGTGTAGAGTCCTCCCCCTAAGGTGAAGATTCTTACGGTGATTAAGCTCAGGCGCCCTTCCCAAAGCAGGCTTCTTTGTCTGAATCTCTTGGACAGGAAGCAGGGAGGGGGTCAAAGGCTTCCTTTGAATCTTGTTTCTGAATTAGCAAACTTAAAATCAATAACCCCAAGACCAGCTTCTTCACGGTAGCAAAATGTTGGTTCCTTTCAATTCCTTCGTAGTTTACCTGTTTTACCTCAAAAACTAAACACAGACAACAAATACGTTTCCACTCCTGAATCCAAGTTTTGTAGGTCATTGTTTTTTAGCTAGTGAACCAGGGATGAACCGGTAGAGGGCGTTGGATCTAACAGCCCTTCTCTGTTTAAAAATGAAGATGCCGGGAGGAGGCAGGCATTTCCTGAGGTACAAACGCCCCAGAGATTTGTGTATTTCTCCAATTCTCATTACAGCTCCTCATTCATTTGTCTTTTACAAAACCAAATCCGGTTGTAATAAGGAATCCTAGGATATTGTAACAACAGTTACTGGTTTTCCCTCCTCATACCGTGGATCAAATTTTGATTTTGGATTGAAAGCAATCCCCTGTGGCTGTTTTAATTATGTTGTTGCCATTATTCATTTATCCAACAAATATTTATTCAGTGCCTACTAAGTGCCAAGCACTGTTCTGGGAATAATTGGCATTGTGATGACTTGACAGAGCTCTCTGGGGCAGTAGGGGAGGGCAGTAGGAAGGCTGCGGTCCACGGAGGCCAGCAGCACAACAGGAAGGAAGCTACATGGCCCCTTCCCTTCCAGGGAGGGAGCGGAGTCGGATCTTTAAGGGTGCAGCCTCTGGAGGCAGCCTGCCTGTGCTCACATCCCCACCCACACCTGACTGACCTGAGACCTTTGCAAGTTACAAGGTACTTAATCTCTGGGCCTCGGTTTTTTTGTGCGTGAGGTGGGGATGAAAAGAACATCACCTTCACAGGACAGTTGGCAAATATTAGCCAAGTTAACACATGAGAAGTAGTGCAACGAGAGCTAGCACGAGCATTCTAAACCTCTCTCCCTCACGGGTGGGAGAGGCCCACTGTTGGGTAGCAAAACTGTCAGGGAGTCGGCCTCGAATGCTGAGGTTGTCCTGGACTGTCTGGTTACGGCCTGTATCCTGAGGCGGCCCACGGTGGCCTGTGTGGCTGGCCGGCCGGCCCACTGCGGGAGAGGCAGGCTGGGTCAGCAGCAGCAGGGCTGCACACGGAGATGCCGCTCACTGTCCTGAGCTCCCTGCTGGCAGGAGGACGCTTCAGCCTGCTGAGGTGGGATTGCAGCTCTATGGACAAACTTCGCTTTGCTGCATTCTTGTGGTTTCTTCCCTCTGACAGGCAGGAGTGTGGGAAAACCGGAAACAGCTCAGCACCAAAAATGCACAGAAGGGGGGAAAAAAGCAGATTGCTTCAGAATTTAAGAAATATAATCCAAGAATCAAAAGGCATGCTGTGAGGCGTTGTTCCAGGAAATAGTTTCCAATTTGCCTTTAAAACTTGAGCACAAGTCTCTGAAGCTAAGTAAGTTAGCACTAATGGAGACCTTAACATTCTCTCCAACATGTGATATGCACGGTGTTGTGAGGGCCCCACCGCCTCCCGTGTTCTTCTGACTTTTAGGAAACAGAAAAGCATTGTTTCTGTCTGTACTGATTTCTGTGAAACGTTCTCTCTGTGAAGTATCCACATAAATTTTTTTAATGAACTTTCATTTTAGAATGATTTTAGATTTACAGAAAAGCTGTACAGATAGTACACGTAAAGATTAGTGCACCCAGTGTCCGCCATCATTAACCCCTGATATTGCCATGGTGACATTTGGAGAATGTCCCACAGTAAGAAACTGTCATTGGTGTGTCATTACTGTGGACAGAACTCCATACCTGATTTGGATGGGCGAAGTTATTTTTAATCTAGAGAACCTTTTCAAGGCTTCTGCAGTCCAGATCTCAGTATCAGTTGATATATTCTTATTATTCTAAAGGAAATCATGTGTCTGGCCAGCATAGCAAGTTACTTATTAACATCTGTCTGGCTCAGTTTCCTATTTTAAAATAGGGATAATAATAGTACCTGCCTCACAGGGTTATTGAGAGAAATAAATACACTAATTAATTCCAAGCACAAATACAGCACCTGGTACATAGTACAGGTAAAATAAATATTCATTATTGTGGTTAATACTAAGGTGGCATTTCAGGCAGTTCTGTAGAATTTTTTTACTTTCTTCGTACGGGCTGTGTTACTTCATTTGCTTGGACTTATTGCAGCCTTTACTCTGGCTCAGTGCAGATTGATCAGGAACCCTCGGTTGTGGCTGGTGATGCTGAGTCACACTCAGGAATGCCGTAGTGGCCCAAGAGACACAACTAATGAGCAGTTGTAATGAGCTTGTGACCATGCCCAGCCCTGTGTTTCGGGGTTGAACTTAAAAGTTCTCCTAGCACAGAAGTTGGCATTAGACAAATATAGAAGCAATTTCCAAGAGCATCAAAGTTTCCACATCCTAGAGGGCTGATTTTAGAGAACAATGGAACATAAAAGATGGAATGTCGTTTGGATTTTGGTGCAAAGGGAGTTGAGAATCAGAACAGTGGAGTCCTGTTTCTTTATGATAATATTCAGGTCACTTTCCCTCTAAAGGTTTCAGTTTCCCATCTGTAAAACAAAACCACTGTCCCCACTGAATAATTACCCAAAATAGCTTGTTTTCTGTCTATTCCATCTAACGCTTTTTTTTAAGAGCACATTTGTTTTTTAATCCTTATGCTTTAGAGCCATTTTCATCATCCCTTTTTGGCCCAGTGGTTCTTTGTTCAAGTTCTCAAATCCATTACAGTTCCTTCAGCTAAATCTCATTTGTCAATTCTGTAAGAGAGTGATTGTGATTTTTTTAGCCTTTCCTATAGTGCCAGCAGCCTTTCTTGATTTTCCTCTCTAATGTTCACCACACTTCATAATTTAGTACCCACTTCAGATCCTCCTTTCCGAACTATTTGTGGTATTTCTTCCAGGCAGTCAGCTGAACCGAGAACTGTGGCAGCTTGTGAATAGCCACTACACGTACACGAGCTGTCTCTTCCTTGCAAATGACCCTCTTTTCAGAGCCAGAGTTACACTCTCCAGGAAACATGGAGAAAGAAACCTGAGGAGGTTAAAGTTTGCCAAGGACCTGGTCAAAACTCATAGACTAGAGAAGAATTTGGAAGGGCAGGGTCAGAACTGGTACACCTTGGGACCCCTCTGAAGGAAGAAAACTGTGTAAGAAACACCAGACCTAACAAAAGTGCTTTTCTTTAAACAGCTGGGATTAACTTTCCTTACCCTGGTTTCAGGATATTCTCCCTCAGGGTGGCCTTCGTGGAAATCGAAGGTAACTGCCGTTCTGTGTCAGCACCCAGGACAGTGGTGTTTGTTAAAAGCTGCTAGGGTTTAGGCGGGAGGAAAGCCATCGGGAGCTCAGCAGGATGGTAAAACCAAATACCAATGAATCTGACCTGAACGTTTGGCAATGTCAGAAATATGATGAAAGATGCTCAGACATGAATGTCAGAAAAATAGGAAAATAAGGCAGGTAAGAAAAGAAAAAGCAATACTTTTTAACATATGATTCACTAAAATGGGGCAAATTGTTCGGGACTTACAGTTGCCCAGCATAGGTTCTTGATGTGGGCATGGAAGATGCCATATTGTAGGTTAACCATCTTCTGTCAGCCTTTCAGCTGCTTATTATTCGTAGTTTCAAGAAATATGATCAAATCTATGGCATTTCCTTCCCTAAATTATGCATTTCTGAAAACTAAAAATTTAAGGGTTCCTAGACCCAATTTCAACGTGAGCAGAGGAAGGGGGAGGGTTTCCCTTCACATCAGCAAGCAATTCTCAGACACCAGCAGGGAGACCCAGAATACAACTCAGTACTAACTCTGTCTACACAGAGATAACATCAGAGCCCACAGGTTAGAGTCAGTCCTATTACACTCTGCATGTGTGTGTGTGTGTGTGTGGCTGCGTGCGTGCACGCACGCACTCTCACACACATTTCAGATGCCAGCCACAAACCCAGACTTCTAACCTGTGCTTCTGACCAACCAACTGGCTGTAGATTAGGAGCTGCGGATTGGACGTTCCAATGACCCCCCAGCGCAGAGGGCCAGTGCACATCCAGGTTGCTCCCTTGTAATTCTGACCCACTGGCTGCATACCACAGGTTCCCCAAACCCACTTCTTGGGTTCAATTAATTTGCTAGAATAGCTCACAGAACTCAGAGAAACATGTTACTTACTAGATGCCTCGTTCATCATAAAAGGATGTAACTCGGAAAGAGCCAGATGGAAGAGACGCACAGGGCAAGGGGTGCGGAGCTGCCATGCTGCACCACGTTCCCTGCATTGTAACATGCGCATCAACCCAAAGTGCTCCAAGCCTCATCCTCTTGGGTTTTTATGGAGGCTTTAGTTACATGAGCAGGATTGATTAATCATTGGCCAGTTGGTGATTGATTCACCTGAAAGTTCCAACCCTCTAATCACATGGTTCTCCTGGCAACCAGCCCCCATTTTTAGGTGTTTCTAAAAGCCACCTCATTAACATAGCAAGACACGCCTATCACTCTCAACATTCAGGAACTTCCAAGGGTTTGGGGACCTATGAGCCAGAAACAGGAGGAAGACCAAATGTACATTTCTAATTATAAATCACACTATCACAATAATGATAGACTTTTAGTGCTGGAATATAAAAGAATAGAGGCATAGTGTGGGGCTGTGAGTGTAGCAAGGAACACAGGTGGTCTGTGGCAGAGCTCGAACCAGAATCCACATCACCTACCACATTAACCCCAGACTCTTTCCAGTAGGCCACTGATTTCAAAGGCCCCACCAATCTATTCAGAGTCATTCTATATAGCAAATGTCAGCAAATCCATCCTAAAATGCTGCCTTTCCATTACCATTTAGTCCTCTTATACCCCCTCCCTACCACAATCCCTTTTTTGCTCAACCCCTCCACCCCCTAACCTCCCACTTCTTAGTTGTCATCCTGCTCTCGTCTATGAGTCTGTCTCTGTTTTGCTTATTAGTTCAGTTTGTTCATTAGATTCCACATGTAAGTGAAATCATATGGTATTTGTCTTTCTCTGACTGGCTTATTTCACTTAGTGTAATGTTCTCCAGGTCCATCCATGCTATCTCAAAGGGTAAAATTTTCTTCAATACAGTAAAAAAACTTTAAATAATAAATTTTTAGAAGAGGGAGAAAGGGATAGAGGAAAAAAGAAAAAAGCTCATTGAATATTTGAGAAAAATATTAAGTGTAATCAACATCGTATAAAATGAGTAGGAAATTGAACCAAATTAAAGTATAAAACAAAACTATTACTTAGCGTTAAAAATAAAATACTGCCTTTGAGAAAGTGCATTGTGAGCAGTTAGGAACTGACCCCCTCCCCTTCCACACCATTGTCCCCACTTAAATGGCCAATAAAATACTCAGCAGTAGAAAGAATTAGTGTCACTGTTATGCTGAGCTGTTGGGGAAATATCTGTTAGATGTAGGAGGTTTAGATTGAACGACATAGAGGGCTTTTATATACTGCCTTCCTATGAGATTGCAGTCTAGGAACTCAGTAGGGGACCTGGGATACACCAGATAAATACCCTTTTACTCTAAGGGTTGGGGTCTGGAGGTAGCAAGAGGTGAGGGCAGGCAAGGAGTCCGCCACTCAGACTCTCTTTCCTCTACCAGCCATCTGCGTTTGGGCCTCAGTCAGTGGATGCATTAGGAGATCCTAAGGCTTATTTTGGGTGTGGACCATGACATCATTCAGAAAACTGGATACCATAACCACACTCAGTCAAAAGTTACACTGGGGTGTGTGTGGTGCAGTGGGGAGAAGTAGTACATGAGAGTCAAAGAATTAAAAGGGTCTTTCTTTGGTGGTTCTTAATGTGAGATTTAAATTAAAATTCTACTTTTCATTTCTGCCCACCACATGTTTAACCAGTTGTTAACATGGAAATACAACTGCCAGGTATTTCCTGTCTGTCACATCCCTTCTTTCTTATCTGATTATGAAAATCCCTTTTTAAAAGAGACAGAAACCTCTACTAATCTTAGACAGAGTCTATATCAGTTCCTCCATGATCATAAACCCTTAATGGCAAAATTTAGATTTTCTTTTCTGAAAGTGAGCAAATATTTTAAAATCTTGGATCCTTGGAATAGGTGGTATAGCTTAAAGGAAGGCCCTGTGGAGAAGATTCAGAGGAGCTGCCAACCTCCGAAATAAGTTTAAGCGAAAAAGAAAAATTTTAGAAATTACCCGGCAATCATGTCATCTGGAAATAATGATAGTTTTACTTCCTCCTTTCCAATTTGGATGCCTTTTATTTCTCTTTCTTGTCTCATCACTGTGGCATAGAAAACCCTGTAGTTTCCACCAAAAAACTACTTGACTTTATAAGTGAATTTGGCAAAATAGCAGGATACAAAGTTAACATTCGGAAATCCATGACATTTTTGTATATCAACAAAGACCTATCAGAAAGAGAAACTAAGAAAAAAATCCCGTTTACTATAGCAACACGAAAAATAAAAGGAATAAATTTAATCAACAAGGTAAAAGACCTGTACTTGGAAAACTCTAGAACACTGAAGAAAGAAATTGAGGAAGACACAAATAAATGGAAGTATATACCATGTTCATGGATTGGAAGAATTAAAACATCATTAAAATGTCCATACTGTCCAAAGCAATCTCTAGATTCAATTCCTATTAAAAATGTCAATGGCATATTTCACAGATCTAGAACAAATATTTTAGAACTTTATATGGAACCAAAAAAGACCCCGAATAGCCTCAGCAATCTTGAGAAAGAACAAAAAAGTTGGAGGGATCACAATATCTGATATAAAACTGTACTACAAGGCCGCTATAATCAAAACAGTCTGGAACTGGCATAAGAACTGGCACATAGATCAAAGGAAGAGAATAAAGATCCCAGAAATAAACCCATGTTTCTATGGGTTTATTTGACAAAGTGGGCACAAGTGTACAATGAAGTAAAAACAGCCTCTTCAGTAAATGGTGCTGTGAGAACTGGACTGGTACGTGCAAAAAAAATGAAACCAGACCACCAGCTTTCACCGTGCACGAAAATAAACCAAAATGGATAAAAGACTTAAACATAAATCACGATACCATAAAATCTAGCAGAAAACAGGCAGTAAAATTTCAGGTATCCTGTGTAGCAGTATTTTTGCTAACTCATCTCCTAGGGCAAGGGAAATAAAGGAAAAAACAAATGGTACTATATCAAATTAAAAAGCTTCTGCACGACTACAGAAACCATCATCAAAATGAAAAGGGAACCGACCATGTGGGAGAACATAGTTGCCAATGATATATCAGACAAAGGTTTAATCTCCAAAATATATAAAGAACTCACATGACTCAATAACAGTGAGACTAACAATCCAATTAAAAAATGGGCAAAGTAGGTCTTTCGCCAAGGAGTCCATACAGATGGTCCACAGACATATGAAAAATGCTCAACTGTGAGAGATGCATATTAAAACCACAATGAGATACCACCCCACACCTGTCAGAATGGCTATCATTAAAAAATCAACAAACAGCAAGTAATGGTGAGGATGTGGAAAAAAAGGGAGCCCAAGTGCACTGTTGGTAGGAATGCAGACTGGTGTGGCCACTATGGAAAAACAGTATGGAATTTCCTCAGAAAACTAAAAATGGAACTGCCTTTTGACCCAGCGATCAAAACACCTAAGAATCCCAAAACACCAATTCAAAAGGACTTATGCACCCCTATGTTCATAGCAGCACTATTTATAAGGCAAGTGCTAGAAACAACCTCAGTGCCCATCAGTAAATGAGTGGATAAAAAAACTGGTACATTTCCACAATGAAATACTATGCAGCAGAAAGAAAAAAGGAATCCCTACCTTTTGCAACAGCGTGGTTGGAACTGGAGACTATTATGCTAAGTGAAATAAGCCAGTCCATGAAAAACAAACACTATACAATCTCACTTATACAAAGAACAAAATGAACAAAATAAACTAATGAGCAAAATAGAACCAGAGACGTGGAAACATGGAACAAACTGACAGCTGCCAGAGGGGAGGGTAGAGGGAGGTAGTGGTGGAAAGAAAGGGAAGGGATTAGTCAAAGAACATGTATGAGTGACCCACGGACACGGACCACAGTATGGGGATCGACTGTGGGAACAGGGTGGGGATAGGCTGAGTAGAAGAGGGTACGGGGAAAATTGGGACAATTGTAGTAGAATGAACAACAATAAAAAAATATGAAAGCTCTAAAAAAATTACTACTATATATCCTTAACAAAATTTAAGAGTGAGTTACCTGGCTGGTGTAGCTCAGTGGATTGAGCGCAGGCCTGCGAACCAAACAACTGCGGTTCGATTCCCAGTCAGGGCACATGCCTGGGTTGCAGGCCAGCTCCCAGCAGAGGATGCACAAGAGGCAACCATACATTGATATTTCTCTCCTTCTCTCCTTCCCTTCCCCTCTAAAGATAAATAAATAAAAT
>PVKM010024480.1:0-20493 GCA_004027735.1 Carollia perspicillata
GCAACCATGGCAACTAATCCCTCTTTCTCCACCCCCTGCAGCTACTGAATTAGTTCAAAAGCTCATTGGATAGCAACCACCTCCTAAGGCTAAGCTGTGTCCTAGTCATCAGCCTCTCCACGGTAGTCCATGTTCCGCATGGCCACCAGAGTTAGCCTGACAGTGCAAGTTAATCACATGGCTTCCTTAGAGAAAAACCTCCATGGACTCTCAGTTGCTTATCAGAATCCACAGTTTTGCTTTAAGTAGTAACTTGAAGTTGGAATCCTACTGTATTTTGTTTTTCTCCCCTACTCTGGATGACTGAGTTGCTCTTCATCATTTTTTAGAATAACTACGCATAGTCAGTATTCCACACCACTCACATTATACAATTAAGCTGCAGATCACCTTCTCTGGTAAACTTTCAGCAAGTCTTAAGGTAACCAAGTCCTTCTTCTCTTCCATTGTCACAGACCTTTTTTCATATTCATGTTCCACCATGTCACAGGATTCACGATAGTTATTCCTCCAGGGCTCTCATGCTAGACCACAAGGTCCTTGCATACAGGGGTCTGGTTTACTTATCTTTGTACTTCCGGTGGCCTGGCATATGGTAGGTGATCACAAACATTTGGTGAAGAAATGAGCCAGTGAGTTAGAAAGGAATTGCTGGTGGAGAGAACAGCATGTCCGAGGCACAGGAAAGGCACGCGGTGCTTGTCTGGCAGCTCCGCCTGGCCGGCACCTGATGACACTTGAGAAAGGCTCTGAGGAAAAATTTAGAAAAGCGGGCTGAGGCCAAACCGTGAAAAAAACTTGTGTATCAGGCTAAGCTTGACCTTTAGCCCATAGGTGACTGAGAGCCTGTGATGGATCTGCCTCTGATTTTCAGTTTGAAATCTTTACTATATGGTTTTTAAGAGTTTATAGTTTGAAATTTCTACTTTATGATTTTTATTACTGAGATGTTTGGTAGCTGAAACTAATTTAAGCAGAAAAAATTTGTGCTACAGTATCAGGTAGTTCACAAAAAAATTGGAAGGGTTGGAGGAACAGACCACAGAAGATCCGGGAAAACCTCCCAGGTCCAAAATCACAAGATCTCTGCTGTAGTAGCAATGCTGCCACCACCTACTCAGATAGGCACAAAGTCGGGATGTCTCTACCATGAGCTACCATAATCTGAACCGACAAGTTCTAAATTCAAGTATCACACAACTTTATCTGATTGATGGAATCTAAATTACATTTGAAACCTTAGCTGCAAGAGAATCTGAAAAATGTAATTTATAGTTTTCCCAGCCTCTCCAATACTAGAATGAGGTTTGTAATGGATGATGAGTAAAGCAATCCACAGTTTTTATGTTCCTAAGGATCTATTTTCCTTTGGGGTCAATGAGAGCCCATCACTCTCCATATTACAGATGCTGTGCTAGTCATCTATTGCCATGATGATGCCGGGTAACAAACAACCCCAAACATCTCTTCTCCTATTCACAGGTCTGCAGGTTGCCTAGGTGGCTGGAATTCAGGCTGTGGTTGAACTCTGGTCTGCTCCGTACATCTTCACTTTGAGCCTCAGACGTAAAGGGCAACAGTACCAGGAGCACGCTCTTCCTGTAACAGATCCCAGGAATGTGAGAGGGAAAGCCAAGCCTCATAAGAAAAATAAGAATCTCCTCATCATAAAAGCAGCAAAATATCTAGGAGATTCATTCCTGAGTCCTGGAGCAATAAAACAGTGCCTCCCACATAGAAGTAAGTAAAGAACTAGGAATGAAACATAAACTGCCTTCAGAATCTGACCAGCCCTCAGTCTGGAATGTGACAAATGAAGACGAGATGCAGGCTGAGTCAGAGCCAGGGACTTTTGTGAGAAGAGAAGCTAGGGGAGGATCAGAAACATGCCCTTTGGATAATGTCGTGCTTCTTGTATCATCCTTGTTTATTCCTGGTTGTTCTCTCATTCTTGTATATAATTGACAGGTGTTGAGCACCCAGTATGTATCAGGCAGTGGGCTGAATGCCTGGGAACCCAAAAGAAGCAAGACAGGTGCAGTCCCTGGAGTATCCCTAGAGGCTGAGACAGGCAAGCTGTGAGGCGATTACAATCGTATGGGGAAGTGCCAGTTTATAGCAGGGATACCCCACCCAGACTCGAGGGATGTGTGAGAATTACCCAGAAAAGGGGAAGAGCATTCCAGCGGCCAGGGAAAGTATGTGTGAAGCCATGAGCAAAGGGAGAGAAGAGAGCTTGGTGCTGACACTCTGCTGTAGGTTCCTTGTAGGTGGAGAGAGAACATAGTATGAAGCTTGACAAGTGAGGACCAGCTCACAAAAGCTCTCGCGAGGGTTAAGGAGTTTTTACTTTGCTCCTTAGCACTTAGGAAGGTATTGCTGAAAGAGGAGATTTTGTCTGGTGTGATTCAGAGCTCAGGTAAGCGGAGGTGCATTCTCTCTCCTCCTGGTGTCTTAGAGCCACTGTTCTCAGAGATAGCTGGAGGTGAAGTGTGCCCTTTCCTCCCTCCCATTAGGAGGTATATCAAAACTGCATGGTGGGTTCTTACACACTTCATAGGAGTTTTACCGCACATGTTCTCCTCTCCTCCACCCTCTCCTCCCCTCAGCCGTCAGTACAGAGCAGGCCACTTCCCGCAGGGGTGTCTGGGTGGAGGAGCAGGTGGAGGAATACTGCCACAGGGGCTCAGTGCACTGTCAAGGAAGGGGAGCAGTAGCAGAACTAAAGATGTGTGTATGTGCATGCCAATGTATGGGTTTTCGGGCGGTGATGGAGACATGGCCCAATTTCTATTTCAGCAAATAACTCTGTTCCTTGGGACAAGAAAAGATAGGTTGTACACCAGGATGCCTGTGCAGTGATTAACCCAACTGAGAGATGATGACAGCTGTATTAAGGTTGCGGCCGTAGGAATGAAAAAGGAGAGGACATTGAATCCTAGAATAGGAGAAAGGGAGAAGCTTAGGAAGAATCTAAGGCTTCTGGCTTGGGCTGGTGGAGCCCAGTTCCCCGGGCTCCCTGGCCTCTTTGTGATGATGTTGGCCCACCTCTCTGAGCCTAAGGGTCCCCAACTCCTCCTGAAACACTAGAGCTAAAGCAGATCACCGACTGCTGAATCACCCATTCATCCCAATATTTAACAGGGAAAATATTTTTTAAATTTTTAGAATAACTTTGGAAGCTTGCCCACATAAATCTATGAGTATATGGGCAATATTTACTTGTATGCCCTGGGCTAAATCACCTTATCAGTGACTGGGAAGCAATGCAGATCCCTTCAACCACACATGTAGAGAGTTAAATAACCATCTGACACCACGAAAGAGAGATCTACTGTACAAATTAGTGCCTAAGGTAGGTCAGTCAAATTATTACTGGCTCTAATTATCACTCCCATAGCTGTTAAATTCTTTACCTGCAGCAGAGTAGAGCTCCAGAGGTGAGAAATTCTTTCCAGCCTTTGAAAATGCCAAGGAAAAAACCCAAAGGAGTAACTTCCAATATGAACCTTAGAAATCAAACCTACACTGTACGTGAAGACAGGGCAGGCAAAGGGAAAAGCACCAGCCAGGGAACATGGAAAATAACTTATTGGAAAGCCAAAGGTCTAATGTTGATTTTATTTAGAAATTACCTCCTACTGTGACTTGGGTGTGTAAACTTGAGGAGTGTAGCACTCCAGAGCAGCAAATAGTAAAAACCAAGGGGAAAAAAAGAAGAGTCAAGAGAAGTCAAGGACAGCCAGCCCCGACAGCATTCACCACCCACCCGTGCTTCATTAAGCCATGGGGAGGGAAAGCTAAGCTGTCAGTCTGACGCAGGGAGAAACATTAGGGATGGAAGTGTGGACATGATAGAGGGAGAAGATAAGATCCTGTAGAAGGGCTCTAAACCAGGGAGAGAGAGCTGCTTTAATGATCACTGTTATCTTTAAAAAAGTGTTTTACCTTTTCAGGTACAGTTGACATTCAATGTATATTCATTTCAGGTGTACAGCACAGCGGTTAGACCTTTATATAACCTACGAAGTGATCACCGCAATAAGCCTAGTACCCACCTGGCACCATACAGAGTTATTACAACTGGCAATTTGTATATCCTAATTCCTTCCCCTTTCCCATCTGGCAACCATCAACATGTTCTCTGTATCTATGAGTTTGTTTATCATTAGTTTTTAAAGAAAGATCAAAGTGAACTCTGTAAAGGAAGACCTTTTCCCACCTGTTCTGCGAATGACCCATCTTACCAAACATTTCTCCCTTTCCTACCCAACTGATTGTCTGAAATTCCCATTCGCATCAATGTCACAGGAGACAGCAGCAATTTAACAAAGTTGAGAAAGTATACAGGGTCAACAGATTCCCCAGCTAGCCGGAGATCGTTCATTTTCACTGAACGTCACCCATAGTCCTGTAGGTGAAATCAGTGTTTAGTGTCAGGATTCGATTTCCTTGTCCTTTTGCTTTCCGTGTCCATATATGCCAGCAGCAGAGTTCAAAAGATAACTGGTGAATGAAACTAAACATGAAGAGAGATATTTGGAAGATGTTGAAAACCGAATCTCTGAGTTACTACACCCAGACTCCTGAAGTAAGAGGAAGAGATTTCCCAGTAGGCCTCAGCCTTAGAACTGAATCACAGAAAAGAAAGAGGAGAAAAAAAGAAAATAAAAGGGAAAAAACCTTGAGTGCACATTCACAAAGGTAAAAATATGAGGTACAAGTGGTTACAGGAACCCAAGTCTGTATACACCAAAGACCGAACAATTTTTTCTAACTCTGTGAATGTTCTAACAAAAGCCAAATCTTCCCCAACAGGTGACAAATAACCTTTATTTTCTTTCCTAGTGTGTATTTCCACTTTGGAATGGAAAGGAGATGACTTTGTACACACATAATCTTGTGACAATTTACAGCACCTGTCTGGGAACCAGACAGGGAATAGTATTGGAGAAGGCTGAAGTGGCAATGCCACGTGTTGTCATAGCAGACTGTCCTTGGCAGCTGTGCCCACCAGCAAAACAGACACAAACCGGCACCCCACGTTGATGATCAAAGTCATATAAGTCTGTGAAATGCAAGTCAGTAGGTGACAATTTAACCTCTAGATCGATATTTAGGGTTATAACGAGGTCATTTCTTATAATTTGCTGGTTTTAGTGGGGGCAAAAGGCCCTTATAGCTACTGCTTTGTGATGTAATTAAGTTTATCATAATGATCTAAGGTATCTTCTATAATTGCTTCTCAGGACATAACATCCAGAAACCATGCTGACTAACTAAAGTAATTTGTATGTTCATACTTTCATATCTCATGACTAAGTAGAATGCAACAATTTTTTCTGATGCTGAGACACGAGATGTCACAGAGCCATGCGCAGCCCTGCTCTGGTTGTGTGGGGGTGACAGTGACGGAGAGCTGTGACACAGAAAGGCGAACAAAAGAGAGCTAGGACAATTCTCAACATGGACTTGCAAGTCACAGAGCTTGATTCTGCCTTTTGTTCACTGTATAGAGCTGGAGAAATTACCTACTCTGTCCAAAGTTCAGCTTCTTTACTTATAAAATTAAGGTAATAGCATTTACTTTATTTGGGTTTTGGAAACAATCAAATTAAAGAATATATGTGAAAACCATAATTCCTGGCCCATGCTGTCCACTCAGTATTAGTTATTATTACCACATCAATCGTCACTACCACCATCAGACTCTGACCAGGTTCTGGCAGGAAAAAGAAGGGCCATTTGAGGGGACAGTCCAATAAAGGGACTTTCCACAAAGGCAAGATGGCATGGTTTAGGGAAAGGGCGCAGTACCTCAGGGCCAGTAATGGCTGCACTTGTTACCCCAGAGCCCTAAGCCTGCCTGCCGCACTCTACATAGGAAAGTCTGTGGGGAGGGGGCTGCCCAACAAGAGCTGCCATGCCCCCCAAGGAGGGAGCTGGGGGATAAAGGCCTCCACCTCACTCTCCCTGCTCCCTCCAGTTTCCCGCTGTTGCATTTCATTGGCCAACAGGAGAGGAAGGGGTGAGAATGAAAAGCCTCTTCCTTGTAGTCTATACAGTTCAGGCTCTGGGGCTCAGGCACGGAGAAAGAAAGGTGAAGGGACAAATAGAAAGTATCGGTACAAATATAGCATTTGTGAGGCCACAAGTTAAATGACCGACATCAGATACTGAGCGCCTAAGACAGTGTCTAACATACGGCAGGTGCCCAAGAAATAGTTTTTAAATAGTTAAATAAATTAACTTGTGAATCAGACCCTGGTTCCTTTAATATTTATCCTACCTTTCCAAGAGTATAACACATAAATCGCTTATCAGGAGTCAAGCCAACTTGTAGTTTAAAGCTAAGTTTAACTTTCATCTGATATAAGTAAGATCCATCCCGGAGGGTCCCCTGAGTGTGGAAGTAGGAAGCTACATATTTTGGTTCAAGGCTGCACAGCGAGGCAAATGATGAATCCTGGGAGCACACACACACACGCACACACACACTGGGCTGACAAAGTTGACAAAGGCTGGGTTGCCTTTTCAGCCTCACAGACCATGGCCCATGTGGACAGAGTCATCACGTTGACAACATCTGAGCAAGCAACTTAAAATCCAAGCCCGCTCAGCTCACATTTTGCTGTGCAGGAACTTAAAGGGGGATGCTGCTACTGACTTCCGAGTCAATGCTGTCAGCCAATTTCACGTGAAAAACCACACCCGTGTCGGGCTGTAGCTCGCTCTGGGAGTGATGGAGTAAACCACCATTCAAGAAGATAACCAAGGGGGGCTGGTTGCACTGCTTGGCAGAGCTAGGGACTTGAAACAGTTAAAAACGGATAAAGCCCTACGCTTACTTTGAGATGTATCTGAATTCTACATGTACATTCTTTCACGGTTTTAAATGTTTTTAAAGCTGTCACACAGAGTAAAACTTTCGGAAGGGGGAGACAGTAGAGATGAAAATGAAGTGACAACCACTGATCCTAAAAATGAGCCGCACATGCTGGGGACGTTTGTAGCACAAACCCCTGCGACTGTCCCTGTCACTCTACTCTCTTCCTCACGTCACTAGACCCACCTGAAAATGCTCTAACTACAGGAAAGCCACTCTGAATATTCTGGGGAGAAAAACTGGGAAAAAACTAATCTTATCATCTACAAATCAAATGCCATAACTTACATTAATGTCATGTCCTCAAGCAAATGACTGTCTCAAAAGGAATCGTATCTTTGAATTTCCCCCAGCTCTTTAAAAAATGGTCAGCCATTGTGCTATGTTACAGCAGAATGCCTATTTGATTTAGGTTTGAAAAGCTTTTCTCTTGCTCTGAGAAAAGCTTTTCTCCAGCACTATTGCCCACCCCTCATGTGAACACACTCCCCTTGAGAGGAGAAAGAGGAGGATGAACACTCACTGTTTGCCTACTGAGCCCCCCTTACTGCCTATTTTCACATGCATGTACAGCACTTCCTTAGAAAACTCAAAGAAAAAATAACGATTTCCCACTACTATCTAAAATAGGTACCACATTTATTTTTTAAATAAACTTTTAGTTTTAGAATAGCTTCGGATTTACAGAAAAGTTGCAAAAATGGTGCAGGGGGCTCCCTCAGCCCCTGTGCCCGGTTTCCCTGTCGTTAAGATCTTACACACGACGCATCCATCACAAGTGATGAGCCAGTGCTGACATATTATTATTAACTGAAGTCTGTGCTTTATTTAGATGATGACTTATTTTGCAAAAGAACTTCTATTGGAAATAGGGTATAATAACTCTGAGGAAAAAAATAAATATTTCACATTAATATGTATGAAGTTTGACCTCGAATGTTTACTTTATCTGATGGACTTTTCTCCTAATTCACAACATCTCAGGCACAGCGGGCCAGTGGACAGAACACCTGTCTGGACAAATGTGTTCACAGAGAAACATGTTTTAGCATTAACTTTCCCTCATGAAAACCACTCAAACTTCCTTTCAACCTAAGTTTTATTTCTTAGAAAATGAACCAATTGAACTAGATGGTCTCTCTGAAACTGCTCCCAGCTTGGAAATCTATGATTCTGGCACACCCCAACACATTTTAACGTTTTCATACCACAGGTTCAGAATTTGAGGACGGAGGATTGTAATCTGACTTTATCACTAGCTTTTAAGCTGGCTCTTGGATTTCTCAGCTTCCAGATTTACCCAGGAGCTCATAATACCAACAGATCTGTTAAGAAGCATCATGTGCTTAAATATCTTCACTTAAAGAATGTGGCTTAAATTAATAAAATTTACATTATCCACAATAAGCACAGACCAGTAGGAACTCGCACTCAGTAACTTGAACACTGCCCCTTCCTCTTAAGGTCTTCTCCCAAAGATTGTTTAAGGTCATTTCATAACTGCCCCAGAAGAAGGTCTAATTTTCTTTTCCTTTACAATAAAAATATGCTGTAAATTTTAATGAACAGGTTAGTTTAAGTCATTGAGCATTGATAAAATAGTGCTATAACATCACACAAGGATTTTACTTTCAATATAAAAGTCAACATTTTAATGGCTGGCTAGTGAATAAAATATCAATGTGATATTGATTCAAATGTGAGAACTGTTAAAAAGATAAGGTACATTCAGCATGCACAAAATTTCAAAAATAAAAATAAAATGCCAGATTAAATCATTTCCCAAGCTAGAAAACTCAAGAGCAATAGAGGGAAAATAACCCTTTTACTAATTTGAAGAAAAGGACGGTATACTCTGTTTTCATAGAAATTGAATGAAAGTAGGGATTGTATAGGAAGAACATAATTTCATTGTCTGAAAAAAAAGCATGAGTTGGTGACAGTGGGAAGGAAAATACCCAGCTCTTTCAAGGCCTCTCCTATGTCCGTAAGGGAGAGCATTCATTTGTGAATATTTAAGCGGCTTTCACTGGCTGTAGAAGTGAAAACATCTTTTCTTTGAGTGAATTATTGAAACATTTCCCTGATCAAAAACAAATCACATGCATAAAAACTTTTGCTTATGAATATACTTAAACACGTACCTAACTTCCACAGCACAGCCTGGGAGAGTGTCCAGCACAGGATGGTGCTCTGTGTTTTCATTCACCTTTTTCTACCTTTCTTATTCATTGTTTAATGTGTGATGCAATGGTTGGAGTGAGTGCCTCCAGCTTTCATGGCACACCTCCTTATCTCTCTTCATTGTTGCCTATCTTCAGATTATCTATGAGATTTCCACAGAAAACTCATAAAGGAAAAACAGAATTCACATTATGTCAGTATAGCACCAAGTCTTTACTAGTTCTTCCTCTGGACACAAGGCATAATTTTGAAACAAATACTTAATATTGTATTTATTTATAATTATTAATTATTTTAACTCATACCATAGAAGCTTCAGATAAATAACCATGAAGTAATAAGTTCTATATTGAGTTAAATTTACTTAGAGTTTGAAACACTATGTATGAAGTTATATCGAGGAGGTAGGTGGAAAATAACAAAGCTGGGAAGTTGCATAAATAGGTACAAATAGAGAGAACAGGAAAAAAAGACCAAAAAAAGTTAGAATGTGGAAACAAAGTCATAGTATCTCACTTAGCTGATAAAACATAGCCAAACCCCAAATCCAAAATTTGGAAAGCTGAAAACACAAACCACCAGAACAAACTGATACCTTGAGGTACCGACAAAGATAGAAAGCATGCTCACCTTCTTTCCAGTGTGAGTTTTTTCTGGCTACCCCGACCCTCCTTGCTGTCACGTAGGGAGAAACCTCCTAAGAAACAATTTCATTTATTGATATACGACAGAATTCTCAAAAACTCAAGAGCATCACCCATTCGCCCTGGAAGTGGGTTGAAGGTTAATGATGGAAAGGAAAGAGAAGCAAGGAGGACTGAGTGAAAATTCTTTGAGAAGCGGTTAAGTTCTCTCCTACTTCAGTCTGCTGGATGACTTGTCCCATTCCCTTTTTAAAAGAAGTCTTGAGTTTTAATCTCTGTAGAGGGTAAAATAAAGAATTTCTCAACCAGGGAGTACAGTTGAACAGTGGGCTACCATACTAAACATAGAGGACTAAATTAACTTAATTGAATGCCCAATGCTGAGACTGCTGGCCCCTACTGAAGTCCCCACATGGCTTCCAAAAGGAAGCAGGAGGCCCCTGTTTTCCAGGCAGTGGATTAAAAATATTCCTCTCTAAATATCCTAACTAGCACAAGATACTGACATCCAGAGTATCTCAATAATGCCCAGATTACCCTACAATAAAACTCAAAGTCAGTAAACCCCATCCATATGCTCAGAGGTCCCAAACAGTTTGGGGTTTTTTTAAAGATTTTATTTATTTATTTTTAGAGAGAGGGGAAGGGAAGGAGAAAGAGAGGGAGAGAAACATCAGTGCACGGTTGCCTCTCATGCTCCCTCTACTGAGGACCTGGCGCATGACCCAAGCATGTGCCCTGACTGGGAATCGAACCAGTGACCCTTTGGTTCACAGGCCAGTGCTCATTCTACTGAGCCACACCAGCCAGGTCCCAAGCAGTTTTTTTTAATTCCTTACTCTAAATCATGAGTAGAAAACCAACTAGTATGATATATCTGATTTGTAACATTGAAGATAAAAAAAGAAGAAGAAAACAAAAACTTAAACAGGAGAGACTAAGATTTTTTCAAATCTTAAAAAAAGTATCAATATTATCCTCAAAGAAATCAAAAAATTTGCATCTAATCTGAAATGTGCCTAGTATGACCAAGAAATTGAGTTTTAAATTTTAAATTAATTTAATTTTAAGCAGCCACCCATGGCTAATAGTTTCTATTAGACACTAAAGGTCCAAAAGTACATGCACCTAACTGTTAACAGTGGTTATTGTCTAGTAAAGGCGTGAGGTTGTATGCCTGTTAGTAGGAGACTTTTTAAATCACATATATATCTCTAATTTCACAATAAGGACACACATATTTAATACAGGTATAATTTTTAAAACCAATTAAATTATAATGAATGAACAGGATAATTTTTTTAAATATTCAGAAGGGAATAGAGAAGTAAAAGGAAAGTAAAATAACAATACAATAATTACAGAAAATTTCACAGGTGAGAAGGATATAGCTTACAGATTGAATGAATTCATCTGAAGCCCAGCAGAGTGGGTGAAATAGATCCACATCAAGGTACATTATAGTAAAATTTCTGAACATTGAAGACAAAGAGAAGTTTCTAAAAGATTCCAGAGATTTAGAAGAAGGACCACCTATAAAGGATCAGGAACCAAATGGCTTTGAATTCTTAACAACAATTCTGATAACAGAATACATTAGAGTAAGGCTTCCAAAATTCTGAAGGAAAAATAATGTCAGCCCAATTTCTATACCCAGCTAAACTACCAATCAAGTAGACACCTGTAATAAAATATACTTTTTGATGCAAAAACTCAAAACTTTTACTTTCTCATCAACTTTCTAAGGAAGGTCTTAGAAATTCTGTTCTACCAAAATGAACAAAAAAGAAAAAGACATGGGGCAGAGAAAACAGAAGACCCAATACTGGAAAGAGAAAAGGTATCTCTAGCATGATGATGAGGGTCAACTCCAGATACTGTGTACCAGAGATAGCAAATGACCAGGACACTTTAGAATGGGCTGTAAAATATAAGACCAAGGAAATCCACATATATGTAGCAACTGTTTCTGTGCCAAACTGAAAAAAAAAGTATAGAGAATGGTGATAGTACTCATAATAACAACCATGTGACTGAGACTAACTGGTAAACCAATAAAGTATGTCCTCAAAAAGGGTTACAAGAAACCTCATATTTTCCTTTTAATTGATATCTTGGTAAATAACTTATGGTTTCCATAGACTTCAATATAGAAGAAAGAATAGATCTGCTCTTGTAAGAATTCTACTATATTTACATACATATTTATAACTGCCTAGCATGTCTCCAGAACAATATGAAAAAGCTGTCTGTCTCTAACAATGGCTACCTCCAAAAGGAGAACTGGGTGGATGAAGGAAAGAGAGATGAGAGAAAATTACTTTTCACTATTTACCCTTTTTCTTTTCTGTGTCATGGGCATGTATTGACTTTTTCAAAAAATATTATAATAAAATCCTTAACTTATGTGCATCTACTTCAAACTAAAAGCCAGAATTAGGTTTAAATAAGCATTTACATCAAGTAAAAAAACTTGCCAAATGTAAAATTTATTATTTAATATTGTTTACTAAGTATTAATGCAACTTAAAAAATAAGAGGAATAAATTATCATTATTTGCAAGTGACATAACTCCAAATTTTTCTAAATTTTCCAAATTTAGAAAAACCAAAAGAAGAAAAGGTCACTAGAAATTATAAGTGAATTTGGTAAGAGTAAGGCACTGATTCTAAAATTAATATGTAATAACTTGTAACTTTATTAATGAATGTATTTTATCATATCTATTTATTTTACAGAAGCAATTAACATATTCTCCTTCAAAATATGTTAAATAAGAATGTACCAGGTGAAAAATTAATGTTCTTCTCCCTACTCCCTCAATCTTATAACCAACCTAGAGTCTAGCCCCATTTTTTTTTATTGTTTTTCAGCCCCATTTTTATAATTAAGGATTTAGGTATAAATAGTAAAATCATAAACGCATTAGATAAAAACATGGCAAATGGGTCTTTAACCCTTAAGTAAAAACAAAAAAGTCTCTCTAAGCATATCACAAATTTCAGAAGCCATAAAAAAGTGATTAATTTTACTACCTAAAAATTTAAAATTTTCAATATAAAAATACTGTAAATACAACCAAAATATAAATAACTGAGAAAATTTTCATAACATTAACAAAATTTTTCTTATTTATAAATGGCCCTCACAAATTTTTTAAAAGGCAAACAACTTAATATAAAAATGGACAAAGAAAAGGCCAGGTAATTCACAAAAAAAAACAAAAGGACAAACAAACACAACAAAAAATTCCCAACCATAATCATAATTACAGGGTACAATTCAAATTAATGAAATACTATTTTTCATCCAACACATTAGCAAAGATTAAGCATTTGATGATACCCAATTTTGTCAACAGTTGAAAGAAACCAACATTTTCGTACACCAACAACTAGGTGTAAATTGATCCAATGTTTTAGACGGTGGTTTGGCAATATAAATAAAAATTTTATATGCATGTACCCTATGAGTCAGCATTCCTACTTCTAGGAATTTACCCAAAGACAGTTATCACACAAAGGCTTAAAAATAAATGTGCAAAGATGTTCATAGAAAAATTCTAGGAACAAAAACTCAAAACAACATAAATGTCACAGATTAAATACAATATGCTATATCCATACAATTAAATATTTTGTGCCTTTTAAAGTTTTAAGTATACCTGTATATACTCTATGCAATAATATTATTTAACCTGAATAAACCAAGATATAGAATAGTGCCTATAGTATTGTCCCTAGTGAGTGAAGAAAACCTACACACCCACACACACATAGCTAGCCACCAGGGCTGGGACAGGAAGAGACAGAGGTGAAAGGCAGGCACTCATTTCTCTCTTGATAAACAAGAGAGACTATTTGTTCTTATTTGACGTTAAGACGCTACATTGCCTTATTACATTTTCCTCTTTGCTCAGTAGCCAGGAGACTTAAAAGTAAGCTTAGTGCACAAAACAGAAAGACTGTCCCTTCCTCCCACCTAACTTTTTATTCTCTACTGCCTTCCTAATTGCTTGACTTTATTCCTTTATCATTCTTTTTATTGTAATTTGTGTCAAATCTTTTTTTTTTTTAATTTTCACCCAAGGATGTTTTCATTTGCTTTTTTAGAGAGAGAGAAAAACATCAATCCAAGAGCAGCATCGATTGGTTGCCTTCTCACACACCCAGACAGTGGATCTGCATCAGAACCAGGGCTCATATGCTTCTGGACCCAGTGTCCCATGTGCCACTCCCAGACCGGGGATGAAACCACAACCCAGGTATGTGCCCTGACCTGGAACTGAACCCACAACATTTAGGTTACAGGATGATGCTCCATCCACTGAGCAATACCAGCCAGGGCTGTGTCAAATCTCTTTTAAAAATAAAAATAAGAAGATAAATCTAAACAAAATTTTACGTGTAGAGAAAAATTTAACTCATTTTCATGGAGAAATCTCCCATATTATTTAGGACATTTTGCTACAGGTATTTTGTAACTAATATGACTTCTGTAACTATAGACATACACTAGCTTTTCGAATTCATTCTTCTATTCATTTTTTTCATACATTCTAAAACCATTGTTGACCTATCAAAATCCCAATGATATTTTTGAAGAAATAGAAACACTTATCGTAAAATTTATATGGAATTTCAAGAGACCCCAAATAACCAAAACAATCTTTAAAAAAAACCACCAAAGTTGGAGGTCTCATATTTTCTAATTTCTAAAATTATTACAAAGTTACAGGAATCAAAATAGTGTGGTACTGGCATAAAACAGACATATGAATCAATGGAACAGAATAGAGATCCCAAAACTATACCTTCACATATATGGTCAAATGATTTTTGACATGAGTTCAAAGATCATTCAATAGAGAAAGGGGAGTCTTTTCAAAAATTGGTACTGGGAAAACTGGAGAGCCACATGCAGAAGAATGAAACTGGGCCCTTACCTTACAAAATATACTGAAAATTAAGTCAAAATATACACACCAAAATTACATCAAAATGGATAAAATACCTAAATGGAAGATATAAAACTCTTAGAGAAAAACCTAGGGAAAAAATTTTAGGACATTGAATTTGGCTATGATTTCTTAAATATGACACCAAACACAAGGGCAACAAAAGAAAAATAGATAAACTGTACTGCATTAAAATAAAAACTTCTGTGCATCAAAGAACACTCTTAACAGAGTGAAAAGGCCACCCATGGAGTGGGGGGAAACATGTGCAAATCATGTGTCTGACAAGGGGTTCACATTCAGAATATATTCATATATATGTATGCAGATAGATAAAAATTCCTACAACTCAAATACCAAAAAAACCCTGAAAATGGTCAAAATACTTAAACAGATATGTCTCCAAAGGAGATTTATGAATAGCAAATAAGTGCATGAATAGAGACTCTATGCCACTAATCATTCAGAAAATGCAAATCAAAACCATAGTGAGATACCACTTCATGTCCAATAGGATGGCTGTTATCAAAACAGCAATGACAAGTGCTGGCAAGGATACAGAAAAATTGGGACTTTTTTTTGCATTAAGTTATTTTATTGTTGTTCGGTTACAGTTGTCTGTATTTTCTCCCAACTCCCTCCAAACCCACCTCCCTCCCTTGTTTCTACCGTTCCCCTTGGTTTTGTCCATGTTTCCTTTATAGTAGTTCCTGAAAACCCTTCTCCCCACTGTCCCATACCCCCTCCCCTCTGGCTAGTGTTGTATTGTTCTTAATTTCAATGCCTCTGGTTACATGTTGTTTGCTTTTTTCTTTTGTTGATTATGTTCCAGTTAAAGGTGAGATCATATGATATTTGTCCCTCACCACCTGGCTTATTTCACTTAGCATAATGCTCTCCAGTTCCATCCATGCTATTGCAAAGGGTATAAGCTCCTTTCTCTCTGCTGCATAGAATTCCATTGTGTATATGTACCACAGTATTTTGATCCATTCATTTGCTGATGGGCACTTAGGTTGCTTCCAGCACTTGGCTATTGTAAATTGTGCTGCTATGAATATTGGGGTGCATAGGTTCTTTTGGATTGGTGTTTCATAAACAGAAAAAATGGAACCTTTACACACAGCTCATGGAAATGTAAAATGGTTAAGGTGGTATGGAAAACAACGTGGAGATTCCTCAAACAACTAAAATTCTCATATGATCCACCAATTCAACTCTGGATTTATACCCAAAGAATCGAAAGCAGAGACTCCGCTGGATATTTGAACACTCCTATTCATAGCAGCATTATTCACAATAGCCAAAAGGTATAAGCAACCCAAGTGGCCATTGACAATGAACCAATAAAATGTGGCATATAAACACCGTGGAATACGTACTATTCAGACTTCAAAAGGGAGAAATCCTGATATATGCTACAAAAAAGGAGAAATACTATACAATTCCTTATATGAGGTACCCAGAGTAATCAAATTCATAAAGACAAAGTAGAATGGCCATTGCCAGGGGTGAGGGCAAGGGAGAACAAGCAGTTATTTAATGGGTATAGATGTTCAATTTTGCAAGATAAAAGGAATTCCGTGGATGGATGGCAGTTACAGCTGCAGAGCGATGTGAATGTACTTAATGCTACTTAACTAAACTTCTGTACTTGAACATAGTTAAAACTATATTTTGTTATGTATATTTTACCATAATTTAAGAAAAAACACCCACATTTGTGAGTAAGCAAACATTCCCAGCCCTATACAAGACTCTGGGAAACACACAGTCATTCCGAAAACACACGATATATAGCAGGAGAAAGAAAACAAAGCAAATTATCACAAAATAATAGGCACCATAATGGAAGTATTCACAAATATTTTGGTAGCCCAGGGAAGAGAGCAGTGTCAAGGATGGAGACCTTTGTGCATTTCGTTTTACAGAATTAGTGATGACCTGACCATGTTCCAGGATTCATTCAAAAAATACTTACAGAGCAAATACTTTCAGTCAAACACTCTTGCATGGAAATTACATTTTCTGTGATGAAAATCAAGCAACAGCCAGATCTGCTGTGGACCATATTGTGCTCCCTGTCCACATCAGGAAACAGTAAAAAACATTCCAGAATCCAAGACAAAATCATTTCACACGGGAACCCCCAGAGGCAGGAGCGAGCTCAGAAAGAATTATTCTGGCAACATCAGTTGCCTAGATTTTAACATCCAACAAATAAGAGCAACTGTTCTATAACTTACAACCTTTTCTTCCCCTAAGAACAGAGTCAATGCATTATTTACTTCAAAGTTGACCTCTACAACAAACTGGTCAGCATTACAAACCATGTTTCTTAAGCATTAATGTGCATTCTGGGCATCTGGGGCTCTTAACTCAGCAAGTGCTGACTCGGGGGGTCTGGGGCAGGCCCTGTTCTGCTTTTCTAATACGCTCCAAAGTGAGTCCAATGCCGCTGGTCCCGGGACCAGACTTGGAGCCGGGAGGTCATGTTAATAACGGCTGGTGCATCCCCTCCCATCTCCACAGTCACAGCCCCACACCCATCAGCTTCTGTGGTGCTAGTTAAAGTGGATGTTGCTCTGCCCAACACTAAATACAAAATTTAACAACTTTTGTCAAAATAAAAATGTTTTCAGGAAAAAAAAAACAAGTTTAGATGAAACTCTATTTCTAATTATAGGGCTTTCATAAAAATAGCCTAGGAGTAGGATTAGTTTTAAGTTCATCAACTGCTTTCACTCGAGGAAAATTAAGGGGTGCCTGAGTGTGACAGGTACTTAATAGCACCATAACAGAAAGAGGGCTTGAGTTTTCCCCAGTCTATTATAATTAAATCCTTGTATATTCTTCAGCTTGTGAGGGGTCACATGAGGAAGCTGAATTTTTTTTTTAAATGTAGGTTTTCTCCTTTCTTTTCCTCATCAAGAAACATGTATGAAGGACCCATGGACAAAGACAGTGGGTGGGGGGCAGGGAGAGGATTGAATATGGGAGGTGGGGTGGGGAGGGCAGGGCAGAGTAATTCGGGGAAATGGGGACAACTATAACTGAACAACAATCAAACAAATAGAGTAAAAAATAAAGAACTGAATTGTCTTGTTTGGAAATAAACATTCCAGACCCACAAGGAGAAAAGTCAGTGCATGGATGTGAAAGGGGACGGCTTTTTAACTCTCATAATTTGTTATAATGAAAACTCTGCATAATCTGCCATATATTTGTTTGCCCCAATTTGTTACATGAGCAAAAATTATTGAATCTTAGCAGACTGACCTATCCTTGTCAAAGCCCACATTGTGTGGTACAAGGCCTTCCCGGACAGAGATGGCTCAGTCCTGGGAGGTTATTCAGCAGCCTCAGGAAAACGTGACACATTCCAAGACCACATCAATACTTCTAGGAATCAAAACCTATCTGTGATACATACAGTTTTAGTTGTTTTTCTGATTCTGTTTTAAGTCTTTTACATCAAGAACTGCAATGGGTGAAACTGCATTTACAAGTTTGCTCCCATAAGCTACAAAAAGATCATTAACCATTGTACTTGGTTTTTCCATTCTGAGAGGTGAACCAGAAATTCAGAGGCTAATTCTCTATCATTAAGTTGTACTTTTTCTTCCATTTTTTTCATAATATTTTGGTCAAGCTGTCATCAGAAGTGCCGTCCAATCCAACAAAAGTTTAAATTCAGGCCTGGAGATGCAGCTGAGATCAAGGTATCGCGATCCCGCAAGTGGCATTAATCCAGTCTCACATTTTCCCCTAAAACAAATCTAGCTCCAGAAAAGCCCACAAGATATGTAGCAAATTCCTGTGTGACCACAGGTCTTCTCACTAACTCTTCTTGTTAATCCTTGAAAACTTTTGGATGGCCAACAAGCAAAGATAGCACTCTAAACTCGGCCAGCTGGCAAAGAGATGACTTATAATTGTGATAGTCTCTTATTTCTTTCTGTGACTTTAATTGAAGTGGTACTTTTATTGAAGTCTGCCATTTCTTTTGACCAGCCATGCAAATAATTATATTGTCCAGGATATTAAAGGAAACAGGCCAACCCAAAAGAAAATCAGGCAGAGGCCTGAAGGAATCTGACCAGGATTCGAAACACAATAACCTCTGCCTCATCCCTGGCTGCCTGTCACTCAGGTTTCTGTGAGAATCCGTCTCCCAGGTTTATCATAGCCCAGGGGAGAAGCAGGACAGGCAGGATAAATGACACAATGAAAATAGGATGAAAAGAAATTACCTTTGGTGACCCACCGATTGGATGGACAGACCTTTGGTGTGTGACCTTGAGTGGACCTTCTGAGGGGGTCAAAATTGTCCCAGGCAGAGCCCCCTTATCGACCTCTTCTTCCCACTGGCTCTCTGAAGTGCCAAGAGCCAGGCAACAGCATTAGTGCATCACCAAAAAGTAGTTTGCCAGCTTACTTCACTCAGGGCACTACCCTAAGAGCCACTTTCTCCTGGAAGGAAACTCAGCAGCTGACAGCCTCTTCCTCTACGGCCACATTGCAGCCCAGTAGCCTAGCTGGGAGCTTTGGGGAGAATTTGGCTGGAAGATCCCACTTCTTGCATCTGCACAGTCACTAATTATTTCTCAAGCACAGTAGCTGCTTTCTTAACTTACTTAAGAAAACTGGAAAGTACAGACAAAAGCTCCATGTCCCCAACTTTCTTAACACCTTTACTTCTTAATCTACCATCTTTCTCTCTGTAGCAATAGAAACGTTCAAAAATATTTTTTACCTCTCCCTTAGAAGCCCAGGTTTTTTCTGATAACAACTAGGAGTGAGCTGTACACATCTTCTCTCTTCCAATCTAACACAAGTCATGATTCAAGGAAAGATCTCTTCCTAGTCTAACATTTCAAATTCCTTAGTTACGTTAATTATCATAATACAAGCAATGAACAGTTTTCTTATTTGCCAAGTGTAGCCTAGAAGAGAGAGAGGACCCTTTCTAGCATGGGGGACGGCGGGGAGTCGGGGGGCGTCCATTTAAAGGTTATTCTTGAGTAGTTTTACGAGGCATTAAACCCAGACCTTCCAGAGCCTTGGGCCTCTCCAGGTTCCCTCCTTCACTCCTGCTGCCCAGAGCTTTGCATCAGTCACTGAGGTCCTCCTGTTGGCACAGGAGACTCAGACCTCGGCTTTCTCCCAGGCCTGTCAGCACTGCTCCCAATAACTGCCAGAGAAACCATATGGTCTCCCCACACCCTCCCCGCAGGGCCAAGCTTATTACCCTCCCCCCACAGCCTACCCGCAGCAGCTCCGAGCAGGGGAGAAGAGTAAGCTTGGTGCCTGAGCTTGGATTGTGCCTATTTTTCCACTATTGAATCACCATCAGGAGTGGTGGAGGGGAGGGGAGGGGAGGAGAGAAAGAAGGAGAGAGAGAGAGAGACAGGGAGAGAGGTGGAAAGACAGAAATGTTGTATTTGAAGAACACTTGCAAAAAGGCATACAGCCTGCTATGGATGAGATTTTATTCATTTGTAATTCAGTTAGTGGTTTATGTCAGTTCAATACCACACTTGGATGTCAGAAATGCCCAGGAAATGTCTTCTAATAGTGTTGCCCTCAAAATAATTTATATACTTAGGTGTTAAACCGCCTTTAAGATATCGTGCCTTCTTTATCAATATCTTCACATCAGAGGAAAAAGACTGCACACAACTTGGAAGTATTTCTGAAAGATGGTTTTTTTCTTTATTTTTTTATTTTAATTGTTATTCAAGTACAGTTTTTTGTCTTTTACTCCCATCCCATTCCACCCCCCCACAGTGCTCCCCACCTCCCTCCCATTTCCACCCCC